>CM055816.1:102864333-102907686 GCA_029582265.1 Zoroaster sp. YZ-2022 | reverse complement strand
CCAACTTAAATAAACTGAACCGTCGGGGAGCTTACTTTGCGTACAAAGGATTGTAATGTACTGCACTGTTGCTGCAATTATTATTACTAATATTACATAATTATTATTTACCTGGGTAAGCTAGTCACAACAAATTCCTACAACACAACCCGAAGTGTCCCCACAGTATTAACTATAGTGAATAACAACTACGTAGATCTGGCACAGCGCACTAGATATGGCCAATAACAATGCTCAATGCGCTTCACAGCCCAAAACTTGAACCAAATTATAAGGTTGGCGTAGGGGTGGAGGTGGGTTGAATAGTCCAGTTCAAATAAAAGCTGTAACAAAAGTGAGCCAAATTTAATAATGCCGCCCGCTTCCAAAGTTTCTATTGGGAAGAGCGGTCCTGATTGGTCCAAACTGGCAACCCCTTGAAAACCTAAACAAAAATTGACCAACCAGAAAAAGGCCCGCGAACAAAATTGCCGCCCACCAATGAACCCGGGAAACATGCTGCACAGTGAAGTACCTGGGGAAAAAACGCCCCTGGGAAAACCAAGCCCACGGCAAACTACCCCAATGCAGTTGAGACAAAGAGGGCGCCACCCAGGACGTGTATTGCAGTGTATAAAGCATTTTATCATGAAGATGATAAAATGAAGTACGTATACACACGACTGCATGCATACGACTATTGCTAGTAATTCCGTGAAATGCCATCACTTCACCGCCCCTTTTTACAAAAACTCTCGCTGGCTTTTAATTCATGACTCAGTTTTATGTGGGAATAGCAATTATTTTTAAAAATTGAAATACACATTTTTGGGAAAACTTTTGTATTTCTATAAATGGTAGTTTTAGGATAGCTATATTTCGATCGTGTAAGTAAACTACGACGAATTTTGTCACACACACAATGTAGAAAACAAGCTAATTTTCAAGAATTCCTCAACCTATTTTATCTAGTTAATACGCATAAAAGTTGAGATCAACAATAATCTACACTCGGTTTTTATTCAAAACGTTTTCTATACATCAATCTTTTAATAAAACATAAATTTGTTGGGTTTTTTGACGATTTTTCCAACGACAAATGTTGGACGCCATCTTGGATTTTACTGGGATACGTGACGTCATGATAGAGGGCGCACTGGAGTAGGGAAATGCAGCGCCAACGAATTCAGAAAAGTTTTTAACGTAGTGGCTATGGGGGTGGAACGGCTGTGCCCAGGCCGAGGCAATGTATCACATAAACTTGCTTGAGCTACAGGCTTATTTCCTGGCACTGCAGTCTTTCTTTTCAGATAAGAATAATGTTACAATCCATCTAAAATCTGACAATGCCACAACAATGGCATACTTGCAGTACTTTGGGGGCACAAAATCAAAGTTACTAGACTCCTTAGCAAGGAAAATCTGGTCATGGTGTATGACCCGTAATATATGGTTGAAATTGTCACATCTACCCGGCGCACAAAATATTGCAGCCGATTATGAATCCAGAAATTTTCATGAGGATATCAAGTGGAAACTGAATTCAGCATTATTCCAAAACATAATAGAGATATTCCACAAACCAGATGTTGACCTGTTTGCGTCAAGACTTAATTACCAACTGAGGCCAGAGACAGAGTTCTAACGAAGGTTGAGCACGATCAGGCGTTTGGTATATTAATTGCGCCATTATGGCACACACAGCCATGGTTTCCGAAAATGCTTTAGTTGCTCGTAAGAAACCCATGTATTTTGCCAACTCATTCAGATCTGCTTACTCTCCCCTCCTCAGATAGGCTCCACCCCTTGAGGGATCGCCTGAGATTGATTGCCTGCGTGCTGTCGGGGAGACTAACCGAAACCGAGGCGTTTCGAAACAAGCTGCCAAAATCATCCTCGCATCCTGGCGTTCAAATACCCGGCGATGCTACAGGTCAGCACTGCAAAAGTGGCTTCACTTCTGTGGTACGACAGAAGCTAATTCGATTCGACCAAATGTAACGACAGTAGTCGACTTTCTTGCATCTGTGTTTAACAGCGGTATCGGATATAGTACCGTAGTTATTCCCACACTTGGGATGTTTTGACAGTCCTAAATTACTTGAAGGGACTTGGGGGATCTATAGCGACCTTTCCATGAAACAGCTTACCATGAAACTGGTAGTACTGATTGCCCTGGTAACAAGGCAACGATGTCAGACGTCCCATTATCATTGCTTAATTTAAATTGTGCACAGGTCACGACCAATGGGGTTACTTTTGTTATCGATAAGCTTATTAAATCGAGTAAAGTGGGCAGATCTAATGCTACTGTTCAATTAACAGCCTTTCCTCACGATGATTCACTCTGTGTTGTGACTTTGTTAAAAATGTAATTACAAAGAACGAGGTCATTAAGGGGTAAGGGGAGACAACTCTTCCTCAGCTATGTTCCCCCGCATAAGGCGATTGGTTCAGAAACAATATCTAGATGGATCAAAATCACTCTTAAGGCGGCGGGCATTGATACAGTAAAATTTACTGCCCACAGTACCCGCTCAGCGGCGTGTAGTGCCGCACTAAGAAATGGTGTATCGTTCGATATCATATGAAGACGGCAGGGTGGACCAGGTGCTCCACCTTTGCTAGATTTTTGCAACAAACCGTTAGATAATGAAAGTTCCTTTGCACAGGCTGTCCTTGCAGGAGACCGCAGCCAAACGGTGTAGTTAATTTAAATCCCCAGGTTGAGGTTATATATAAACGTAATTTTAATAAAGTCTTAAGACATAAACCATGGAAGGATACTGGTAACATCTGTATTCCTTTTTGCAGTCTTTTTGGCTCTAAACATCTCATGTGAGGCCGAAGTGCGACGTGATGACGAGGTAGAATTTCCTAATTAAACGAAATGAAATGTAATTGAAGTTTAATTATGATTCTACCGAGACATCACTAGCACTGAAGGACTTACACTCGCGCCCATCTGGGTCATAATGGCGCATTTCTGAAGTATGCAGTATATAACGCTAAAACATTTAGTCCCTCCCGTTCTTACTGCAAAAATCATGATTTTACAAAAATGCTCTGAGGTGTGGTTGGGCAATGCCCCTTTTATAGGATTGAGCCCTTCTTTTACAAAGGGTTCTCTCAAGCGTGACGACGAATACCGGTGGCAAGTGCAATCTCATGTAAGTCCTTCAGTGCAAGTGATGTCTCGGTAGAATCATAATTAAACTTCAATTACATTTCATTTCATTTCATTTCGTTTAATTAGGAAATTGTTTTAGTGTCTGATTATTTTCCAGAAATTATATACACATTATTGGTTTTACAAAACAGGGTGAGCACATTGTGTAACTTATAGCGACTAAATATCAGTTTAATAAACAAAATTCAAGACATACCACAACCGACAAGAAGCAAACGTTTAACTATTACATATACAAGTATCTAAACATCACTTCTTAAAAGTCACCTAAATTCGTCCATAATTTGCCATAGTGACCAATCCCGAATTAAGTTGGCATAGTGACCAATGCGGTATTGGTCACTTTGCCAAATTACAAAAATAGCCAGTAAGAGCATTCGTCATTTGAATGCACGCTCTATCTCCAAAACTAAAAGGAATACATGCATGTAGATTAGATACAATGGTAGGTCTCTTCCTGATGGGCGGGGAACCTTAACATTGAAAAAAGTCAGATTGGTCACTATGGCAAATTAGGGACGAATTATTTTGTATCCAATAAGATGCTTACATGGAAATGAACTACATCAAAGCAACCTAACTTCAATATGCACCATGATTTGTCTTCCAGTAGTACAATAAATGGAATGTGAAAACCCGCGTAAGGTTTTGGCGAAAACACGTAAAAAATCAAACAAGTTTGAGTTATATTTGCCTGTACTATGAAAAATGATATCAGAATATAACCAATTCAAAAAATCCCACCAGCTTTGAATTCTTCAAATTTACATTCGCGATCCTGTCATTGATGAAATAATTTGTTAATGTTTTCTAAATGTTGTAAATTTTTATTTGCAATTTCTCACAAAAACGCTAAATACTTGCATAAGATGCAGATCCATTGTAACAACTGTACATACATGTTGTAGGATCGAGAAATATGTTCAAAAACCTTTATGAATAGTTAAGACCAAAGCAACAATTTTACTCGGTTTTTAAATTTGTACTATCGATAATTCATTAGAATAATATACTTGTATATTATACTTGTTGATGTGATACAATTTTTCATGGGAAGAAGACATCTTACAGGGATAGGATGATATCTCCCAGAGAATACCAAAAAAGTAAGATGCCATCTTCATTTGTGATATTTCATCTTAATGAAAACATCCTTAAAAATGTGAAATGTAATCTTTTCAAGATTATCCTTAGTTGAGGACCATCATGAGATAAATAATCCCAGGAAAATATATGTTTTCCCAATAGGTCGTCTTCCTGAGTTAAATCAACCTCAGGAAGATGACATTCTACAATAAAGTGAAGGTATGACATTGGTATTGGGTAACGAACACTCATTACAACCATCTACTACTCACAAAATATATTATAAAACATGTGAAAGATGTGTTGCTTTATAAATTGCATGATGCTCTACCATCGGTTAGATTTGCAATAGCACTACATGTATGTGGGTTAAATCTCAACTATCGGTAAGTGGTTTTTATAAGAACCATTATACACCCATCACAACTTCTAAGTTCCCCGTAATATTTTTAAGAATATCTCAACAAGTATTGCATGAATTTTAAAAATTCAAAAAACAAATGACAGAATGACATGTTCTACACAGCTCGTAATGAAATGGTTGGAATTCAATCATGCATGCACAATTGACAGTGATTTGAATGAAAATTCAGCTGAAAAAAAGTTGCAGTACAAAGCATTTTTGAATTTTTTAAATTCATGCAATACTTGTTGAGATATTTAACAAAATATTAGGGGGAACTTAGAAGTTGTGATGGGTGTATAGGTCTTCTCTACGTTTCTAGAGGCAACGGTGGCGAATTCTCTGTTCTTCGTGCCGTTTTATTCCGTTGTAATATCTAAGACAGAGCCATGTTAGTCTTCGTCATAAAACAGTATGAGGTTTAACAAAATAACTAAAAGTATCAAAATACAAATAACAGGATTACACATAATCATGTGCGGTTCACGCCAAAAAATAGGCAGCGTCCGCCATCTTCAGTATAGCATAATCAAAATAGGGTAATTGACGACTTCTATGATTTTTTCTATGAAATTCTGCCTAGCTCTACTTGGCGGAGGTTTGCGCTCTAAGCGTGCTTTTCTTGTTTGGTTGATGCGTTTGTATACCGGTACATCTGTGTCTCCTTCTCAGTCTATTCTTTTTCTGACAACCATCCAGCTGCAAAAAACAAACAAAAACAAAACAAACAAACCAAACTTTTTGTTAAGTGTATGCACGGCCTAAATAACGCCTTCGATTTCACTCCACTTTGGTGTCATGACAATACAAAACCTCGATTTGCGAGGTTGTTATCTGTTTCAATCTGAAAGCCTACTATTTATAAAGTTGATACTAGTACCAATACTCCTGAGACATTTTTCTGATCGAAATGCTGTCATCTTCGAGAACATTGTATCTTTTTTGTGATTTTTGTTTTTGTTTTTTTGGTTAATAAAAAAAATAATTCCATGTTGCTGATTTCTGTCGGTTTCGGTTATTAATGATCGTGTTGTTTAAGTTGTGTTCACCATAAGGCTGATATGTAATGTGGTTTTCCACCGTATACCGGTATCTCGTTCATAGAAATTACGTAATATGATCATAAAATCTTATTATCTGGTTCATACCGCCCCCTCAAGAAGAACCCCATCCCATCCATCAAGAAGAGAGTTGCCAGCAAACTCCTTGCCCTCCAGCGCGCCGATGCCCTTACCATCCAACTCTACCGACACCTCAGACCCCCAGCTCATCCTGCCCCAGGTTCTTTGGCCAGCCGAAGATCCACAAACCCGATGTTCCTCTTCGTCCCATCGTCGCCTCCAGAGGTTCACCCACATACAACACAGCCCAGCACCTAGCCAAGATCATCCGAACCTTGGTGGGTCACATCTATAGAATTCTATAGAACTTTTTTGTAAGGGTATTGTTAAAACATGCTGGTTTAGGCCATGGATATGAATCAATAACATGTTTGTAACGTTACATGTATTTATGATTTCAAATTGGTTAAAATTTACACACCTTACATCAAGTAAGCTTTGAAATAACAATACATTAATTTTAATGTCAGGTCATTTAAACAAAGTGTTTACATTTTATGCGTAGCCTGTTAAAAAACATGGGGCGAGGCAGGCCTGCTATCTAGATTCTCGTCTGAGTCAAGTGAATTTACATAAACATTTTGCATTCTTTAGTCATGTTCATATAAACATTTTCATTGTATAACGTTACCATTATACGGCTGTATGTTCAGTCTTCTGTATGTTCATTTGACTTGAATATGTATTTTTTCTTCAGATTTAATTACATTTTAAGTTATACTAGTATACCGGTAGTAAGCCTAACGTTATTTATATTATTGAAGTCATCCCCATTTTGTATGCTCTAAATTCAGATTGGCTGTTAAATTCATGGCTAGTTTTAGTCGTTAATTATTGTGATGAACTACCACTACCACGAGTACGACAACTGACTTAACTACGGAGTCTTAGTCACCTTAGACTGGTAAGCGTGTAATATCCTATGTCTTTTCAATGTATTTTGTACGGCTTTGAAGCCAGCAAACATTTAAATTTGATTGTTTAGCAATTTAATTTTGTAGCACTTTCACCTTTCTTTAAATTATAGTAATAAAGAAAATCCTGTTCATCACTTAAGCGAAACAACAAACGCTGGTGTCGACCCAGGGGTGTCAGTGTACCTACGAGAGTCACAAACATTTAAAAAAAAAACATTCTGTGTGGATTTGTTTTACCTGAACCACACATACGGCAACACAATTGACGATTTCTTTCAATAAAATAACTTGGTGAAAATAATATTTTGAAATTCAGTCATTATGACTGGGCATGGAAATTTTTTATTATTTTTTAAATAAATTTCCTGCATGTATTTGTCCATGTAGAAATGTTCATATATACTGACAACATAATTAGTTCACTTCTTGATGAGGGCTTTATGACTTGCGCTCGGACTTCTGGTACTGTACTGACATGGTGGCGTTTCATAATCGACATGAGCCTCTGAAGGTCATCCCGCATACCGTGAACTATTCGGCCTGTACGATTAAATTCTGTGTGAATTAGTTCACCGCCCTGTTCATTTAGAAGTCCAAAGCCTACTTTAAATGGTCTGAGCTGTTCCACTACATGGTCCTCAAGCAAGTGAAGTTTTGGTGTCACGTTCTGGGATGGAAACATCTGCCGATATGACTGCATGAAAACTTTGATGCAGATGTCTGCAATTTAAAAGGAGTAGAAATAAACTTAGTCAACAAAATAATCTGCTTAGAAAGAAACCTACATGTACATAATTGTAAATATGAATCAAAACATCAGATTATGCTGCAAACAATTAGTAGCGTACCTATTCGTTGGATTTCATCAGGATCAATTTGCTCTGAATGATTAATGGCATAATGCACATCCGCAAACTTCATGAAGATGTCTCGAAAGTTGTTGCGGTTTGTTGCTGCCTGATGGAGGCGATTTTGGGCACCAATAGGAATGTCATCTGTAAGATGCTCCTCAACTTTTTACAGTGGAACAGATGTTAGCGCTTCTATAACTTCAGGCGGGAAAAATAATTAGTGATTATTTAGTTCCCTGGTAAAATATTACGTATACCACAATTAACAACAGATCCAAAATCAAACAACTTGTTGAATTCGGATTACCTTGCAACATTGCCGACGAAAGCTTTTCCGTGGTATGCCTGTCTCTGGACTTTAAAGTTATCCAGAACTTTATCCAGTGCACATGATACAGGACCTGTTGCATAAGAGAGTAGTGCAGTGCCTGCTACAATTTCCTGCAGGGAACAAATTAATACATTTATAGCTCACAGAAAAATGGTACATATGAAACACCATGGAATGTATTCATAACAATTTATTGTATTCCATGCTGTTTTTGTTTTTATCTGGAGATTATAAAACCTCTAATCGCAGCAGTTGTAATTCTTGAAGATATGAGAATATGCAAAAATGAATATTCATACCTGCACCAGTATTTCTGCTCTAAGTTGGAATGCCTCATTGGCCATACCACGGAATTCCTCATCAGCCTCATCATGAGGCATTTGCTGTTGCAATACATGTAGGGGCAGTTCCTCCTCGATCAAATCAAGAGCAGCACGTTTTTCAGCGAGCTGAGATTAAACCTCCTGCTGTCTTTTGGATTCGAGTATGATTTGTTCTTCGAAATTTGAATTTGAACAACAATCCATATCATGCTGAGCACGCAAAGAGCAAAGCTGCAAGTCTAAAGTGTGGCAGGAACTCTAAAACAGATCAAAGAGTTTCTTATAAACTCCAAGTGAAATGTGGAGACTTGGTATAATGACCTGTAAATTATACAATTCAAAAAGGTAACTTATCAATTTTGA
This sequence comes from Zoroaster sp. YZ-2022, assembly GCA_029582265.1. Taxonomy (NCBI): domain Eukaryota; kingdom Metazoa; phylum Echinodermata; class Asteroidea; order Forcipulatida; family Zoroasteridae; genus Zoroaster; species Zoroaster sp. YZ-2022. The sequence goes on along the minus strand of CM055816.1, from coordinate 102,899,122 downwards.
GTGAGCAGAGTGTACCAATCATGAATGTTTTCATTATATTGTGTTTTCGTTATATTGTGTTTATAATAATGAAACTTACATGGTCGACTTCAATGGCATCATCGGCTCATGCACAACACTAAAAGAAACATCTTTTGATCGATGTTTCTTGGCACCATCATTTATGGAAGTCTGGTAGTTTGTATGTCCTCCTTGCTGGCAATGCAATAGATGCAGCAGTATCGTGCTAAAAATGTTGAATTACATGTACATGTACATATAATATGCATTTTTTTAAAGCCACTGTGTACCAAGCCTAGCTCATAAACTGTAAATAGCATTGACGAACATGCACTTACCATTACATCCATTGATTCAATACAGCTTGTTTAGCAGCTCGTAATCGCCAAAGCAAAACAGCCTCAGAGATCGGTTTCTGGAAAGGAGAAAACAATGTTAATATGATTTTGTGAAAAAGTAAAAAGGTTGAAGTGTGGGACTTCCAAGTTGTACATGCACATTGATTGATTTTTTGAAAAGCTAATATTGCAACTGTAAATCAGTATATAACATTTGATACACTTACCGCCACTTCTGGTCTGAAAGCCGGCTGATCTCGTCCAGTTTTGGGGGGAGAGTGCACTGGAGGTTGGCAAAAGAATCCGTTGCCTCAAAGCATGCAAATACTACTGTGTTTAACAGGGAGTTTGGCTTCGGAACGTTTGCGATTTGACAATCCATCTTAAAAGAATTACCCCCTTTATCGCCACCAATCTTTATCCATATTTCATTATTCGGAATTAGACCATCATGCCAGGTTAAGATTCCTTGACTGTACATACATATGTACGTGGATACATATGTACATGTATACACAAGTTCATTGATTACTGAGTGTAATATACAGTTTAGCAAATTATTCGGTATTTACCTGTCAAGACGATCCAGAGAATCTGTGATCATGATATTCAAATCATGAACAAACACATACGGGACAGTTCTTGTTTCAAGGCCTTTGACCCCATCAGCTGCAGTACTGTTAAACAATAACTTGATCTTCTCACCACGGAGATTTGCCTTGAGAAGGCTGTCTTGTTGCCGTCTCATTTGTCTTTCGGAAGTTATTTGAAAGCTTGTATCAAACTATCTAGGGAAAAGTGTTGGTTTAATTATATTAATTTTAATTTGATGTACATATGTAAGTTACATTGTTCACCTACAATATTACGTAAGTAATACATGTAAGTTACACTTACATGTATATTACGAATTATGAAATATTACATAGTAGCTTGTTTGGTTTAACAGTACATTTGTGTTTTACACAAACATGTGTAGATGTGCCAAAAGAAATTTTCTTTGTATAATGCATTTGATCATTTTTCCTTTCTACGCGATTTTAATATTGTAAAAAGGAAAACTATCAATTGCATTAAACAAAACGAAGCTGATTAAATAGGATTTTTAAAACAATTTCCACATATAATATTTAATAATATATAGATATATTTTTGATTTATATTTTAATGAATTAATATATAGATATATTTTTGCTTCCGCAACTGGTCCCAGGCCAGATGGCAGTCCCGCATCATGGCAAGAGCCTTGTCTGCTGACATTGATGTGTGAACTTTATTCAATTGTGTAACTAATTATGACATTCAATTTTGTATCAAGAGTGATTTTTCTTTGGTATTTTTATGCTTTAATTGTACATGTGACCTAATGTCCCATTATTTATATAATATGTTAATGATGTAAACATGTGAACATATGTTTAATTAGAATTTCAAGACATAGCCGACCCCTGTTCTAATTGCAGTAGCTGCACCTGACTTTGCAGTTTTTAGCTTCAACCATACCACTTGTCTGTTGCATCCTCAATTTCTTGGGGGATTTGTTCACCAACTCGGTGATCCTTTGCTAACCGTTTTAATAACCGTGCAGCACTGGTAGGATTCAGGGGTTCATCTTGTTCGGTCAAGTTGTTTGTACATTGTGTTGAGTGGACTACTGGTGAGACTTTAGGTTTTACTGGTTTAACTTTACACTCGTGATTTAGTAGGTGAGTAATTTGCCCTATACTGTCACATCTTGTGCAGATCACATTTAGATTTTCAAGTTGTACTTTAAGTACTCTTGGACTTTCTGTAATTGCATTGTAATTTGCTTGTTGGTTACATAGTGGGCAGTTTATTGTTGCACTTAATGCATACCTGTAGCATCTTGTCAAGCATTGTGCACAATAATTATGTTGGCACGGTGTTTGTACGGATGGTTTTCCCAATATGCATAGACAAAGACCACAAGTAAAAAGTGACTGTTCCCATTGATGGCCAATAATGTCAAAGCTGATTGGATATTCTGTATCCTGGGAGTCGTCACTTAAATGATCAAATATGTTGTTGTTACATACAGAAAAGGGTAGGAGTGAAGAACATGTACTCGTTGTTTTAGGCCTTCCTGCATTGGGTTTAGACTGTGGTCCACCTTTGGATTGTTGCGTAAACAGGTCACAAACAAAGCAGTTACCGGTTCTTATATGCTTTGGCCAATCACGTTGAATGTGCTGCTTATTTTGTAGACTCGTAACGGTGTAACATCTTGTTCCAGATTTACAATGTCGCAGTTTTCTTGCACACTTTTCACAAAGTTTTGATGGATGCTGGTCGGCAGTGTCCTCCCATGTACATATCCCATATGCATTAAACAGTTCTTTCATATACTCACTCGCCTGTTTTGTTGAATTCCCTCTAGGAGAAACTTTAACTCTGTTTGTACATATCCTACATATTTTGCCTAATGCTTGTTGATGCATCAAGAAAGTGATTCTTCGCTAGCCTCTCACGAGAGTCCTCCTGAATATCAGGGTAAGCCCTGACCACCAACTCATGGATAGCCTGCCCAAGTTCCTGAAGGCTCTCCTTCGACTTTTGCCGTCGGTGCCTTAGCTCCACGAGATAGTTCTCGCTTTGCCTCCCTGAACCAAACCAATCTAGTAGCTTCACAAGCTCACCGTAAGTACGCTGACGACCCAACGACACATCCCCCAAAATTCTAAGAGCATCGCCCTGAAGACTTGCCGACAAATACCTTGCCGCTTGCTCTTCGTTCCATTCATTAACCTCTCTACATGACTCAAAATTTTGAAAATATTCTTTCCACAAAATCTTCCCTTTATATCTGTCGGGAATGATGTTTGGGCGTCGACACTTGCGCTCCAAACTACCCCCATCTTTGTCAACGATAATTCTAGACTCCCTCTGCAAAGGCCAAGGACTCATACTTGTTGGTGCCGTGACTGAGGGTTGCGCCTTTCTCTCTGGAAAGATGTTGCCAGCCTCACGCACCAGTCTGGTTGCAAAACTTAAAAGTTCACTGTGCAACTTCTTTGGATTGACCATATCTCCATCCTCCAGGAACGGGTTGGTACTCTTCCTGCCCTGTTCCGTACAACTCTGACTGAACAGAAATGACTGCGACACATCTGCAACATCAGTGACTGGCTTCCCAACTGCTCGTGAGGGCATTCCGGAGACAAAGTCCCTTAGTGGGGTTCTTCCCGAAAAATGGACACCCCTCCCCACTGCGGGGCCCGATTGAGGTTGTTTGTCTACAACTGGAGATGAACTCGCCCCATTATCCGAGACATACCCAGAAGTTTTATCCAGGTACTGAAATTCAATGTCCAAATCCACCTTAAACCTCACAGGACTACTCTCATGATTCACCCTCTCGCTTTCCCCACCAGGGGAGCCAGTTCCACCACCATGCTCCAGCATCTTCTCAGCATGTTTCTTAGCATAGTGGTCTTTCTCCCTGCAAGAGTTCCATATCCAACCTTGCACTAGTTAATCCATCTTGGATTCTCTGCAACTAACCTTCAACACCTAAAGTCCCCTCTTGACCCTTCCGAAATCCACTCATAACTTTGTCTCGTATTCATTCGTGCTAGTACCTTCTTTTTTACACAGTTTGAGTAAACCCAGCAACAGGAATTTAGCACAACAGTTATCCAAAATAACGTTTCTTAAATTTGAACAGAGAGATCAACAATCAATTCCAATATTTTTAATCCCACTTCTGACACCATTTGTGACAGAATTGATCTACAGGACCTGTTCACTATGAATAAATATACGTGGTCCTGGACCCTAGTATTGAGGGGTATTTTTCGTTACCTTAAAGGTCATTTTCATCACTCTTGTTTTTCTTCAATACCACCTCCGTCGGTACAAAAAATTTAATTATGATTTCCATCTCTTTTTATATGAAGACGCATCCCCTTTTTGATATCGCAATGCCTTGTTTTTATAGTGAGATCATGCGTGCCTGGACGTTGTCTGGAGCTCGGTTAGAAATAATACACGACTCAGTCAGCCATGTCCTCAATCTACCCATAATTATTCCTTTAATTCAAAATGCAACTGACGATGGTGCATCCCTCTCTGAGCGGCTCTCGACGCGTGTGGTCGGCCTGGTGAGGGATCTTCTAAACTTCACTTCTGGATCGTGGCACCAGCCTAATGACGTCATCTCTTCTTCCAGTACATCTCGTCCTCCATCCTCACGGCTTCTTCAAAAACAGTTTTCTTCTCTGCACACGACTCTCATAAGATTGTTCCCCTCTGTTCAACGAAAGAGGATTTCACCTACCTGTTCCAGCTCTACAAAATGTTCCTTCAAAACCAGATTGTCCCCTCAACGTCATCATCAACAACTTGGACAATGCTATCTCCGCACCATCCAAATCACTTTACAATGTCATCAATACCAACTTCAACCCGCATCCTTCAAAAGAAACATCGTACTGGCATAAATATGGAATCCTGGAAAACAACACAAACATTCAATGGAGTAACATCTACAGTCCCCAACTTCTAAAAAGATGGGACCTACAATTTAAACTACTCCACAATATCCTCCCATCACTTCAAGTTCTACATCACCTCAACCCGGCCATCTTTTCAATGTGTGGATAGTGCGGAGACAAGGGGACGATCTGGCATCTCTTCATCACGTGTCCGTCTATCCACCCTCTTCTGAACTGTCTGTACAGCCTTCTACATCGTCTTCTTCCTGACCTCTACTGGGCCTTGATCCCATGTGCTAGGGGCCGCAAAAAAGAGGCGGTGCGGCTCTCAAACTTACTCATCGTCAATTGCAAATCTGTCATTTACAATCTAATTTCGTTGATCCCCTCTTAATTTTCATACACCGTATCAAAAACAATTTTTTTTTTAATACAACTATTTTAAGCTTGTCAGTAATGATGATGAATTTCTTTAAAAATGGAACATAAATAATACATTGTTCACCAGCATTAATGACAAGCTGACATGGCTGATTTAAACAAGGTTAAACTTACATAAAATTACTTATTTTGCTCCTCCTTTCTGACCACTCTCGGTCCCCCTCTCGTCCCTTTTCTAACTTGTCTTTGGGAGCCGCTGGAGTGGGATGTAAGGCCCACACCAGTAATGCCAGTGGCTCCCCCACCCCAAGGGAACCTCGGTAGGGTCGCCTCACGCCACAAAACGTGTTGCTGCACCCTACGCACTGGAACCCCTTTCTTTTTTTCTTTTCTCATTTCTTTGAACTTTCTCTTTCTGAGGAGCTTATACTTATTGGTTCAAGTATTCATCATAATTTTTCTTTAAATTGTGTATCTCTACTTTAAAATATTAGTACTATTTATTGTTTCAATAACATGTAGCAAATATTTGCTTTTTCGTTTAACTTAAAAATGTATAAATGTTTCCCAAATTGTTAATTGTTCCTTGGTGATGAAGACTCTCTGGAAGCCGCTGTGGAGACACCACTCCATAACGAGGGAGACCAAACTGCGGATCTATAACACCTCAATCCTCTCCATTCTTCTATATGGAGCAGAAACATGGCCTCTTAATAAGACCTTGGCCGAGATAATCGATGGCTTTGACTCCAGAGCACTGCGCACAATAGAGGGGATTATATGGCAAGATCGAGTCTCCAACATCTCTCTCCGGGAACGCACACAACAGCCCCCCGCGTCCCGTTTGGCAGCACAGCGCAGGATGCGCTGGTACACTCTAAAAACTGAAGTGTTAAAATGTAACCCTTTGTAAGTGTAGCATTCTGTTCAACCCTTCAAGTGTTATGTAAAGGCAAGTCTAACACCCCGTAGTGTCATACTAACACCCCAAGCCAAGTGTAATCCTAACACTTTTCGTGGTGTTGAATTCTAACCATTCGCCGAGTTTACTTGTAACACTTTCCTGGTGTCGCATTTCATTTTCTTAGGGTGCGTTCGAGTAGCTTCCCCGAGTTGACCCGAGTGAGCTTCCCGGATGAGCCCAAAGCAAGAGCTAAACGAACGACATACGCACTCTCGTGATGTGGCGGTATTAATGTCAAAGGTCACCATAAAATGATTGCGGACATTTAATTTTGTTTACCTTATTAATATATTCGGGACGAGACCGACCGTGTGGGACATGGGGGTATAAAATAGATGTAAAAATACCAACGTACAACCAAAACGCTTCCTTTAATTAACTGTATTGAACTTGTTAAAAAATAGTAATTATCTATACTGAAATAGCTACGTGAAATTGTACTTCTTGTCCTAATGGGGGGCGTCATCAATACGTGTCGAGTGACGTCATTGATCCGAGTAACCCATTCTCCCCCGAGTCGGCCCGACAATGACGTCAGAGCTAATCGAAAGTAGCGTGGCCTGGCGCGGCGCGCGCAGACTTAATTACCCACAATGCAATTTTCTTTGCATGATCGAGGCGGGCGGCCATTGATCAAGATCAAGGCAAAAGATAGCCTTCTACTCTTTTTCTAGTTCTATTTTATGAATTTGGTTTGTGTTGAAGTAAAAGTATGCTAATGAATCATTAGCCACTTGTATATATTCTGTGTCTGTTTTGACAGAGGTATCTTAAGCATTTGCTCCGATGTTATTTGATTTTCAAAACTGATTTTCTTGAATATTCCGTGAGCTTTTTTTTCTTCAAAATTGCCACCAGATTAATTTTTCAAGGTGACGGCCACTTGGAAGTAATCTAATTTTTAGTGAATGTGGAAGTCTAAACCTGGCCTAGGCCCAGTGTAAACTGTAAATATTTACAGTAATAGGGAAAATATTTACAGTTTACACTGGGCCTAGGCCAGGTCTAGACCACAAATATGCACGACTATGCATTTAAATAGGCCTACACTAAATTTCATCACCAACAGTTTCTACCCGGAGTTATTTTACATGTATGGACGGAATTAATGTAATTAGTGTAATTTGATACTGTAATCTGATACTCTAAACATCAAGGTCAAGTGTGGAAATTATTAATAATTTTTTTCATCTTTTGCCAATTGAAGAGAGTAAGGTATCAAAATAAAGGTTATGACTTACTGAGTGTGAATTTTGAGATGGGGGTCATGTTGGGAATACCCATAATGCATTGCAGCCATCCACCAAATATAAACTTATGTTTATCTTTCCTCAGAATAAATATCAATAAATCTACAAGGTATTGGAAATATGCATTGTATGATAAACAAAAGTGGTTTGTTTATGTTAGAATATGTCAGGGCATAATAATATTACCCATAATGGTTTGAAAACCCCTGTTTATATTTATAACAACAATCTTAATTTACAACATTGACACAACATACCTTATCGCTATATCGCTATTGTACTTGGTACATATGACCTCAGATTAACAGCTTTTACGGTCGTTTTTTCCCTAAAAATCAAAACTTGATTGATTTTTTTTCTCAAGGCACATTGTCAACATGTGAAATTAATGTATGATGTAGTATATAAGATGTTGTTTCACTCTGTCTTAAATTACATGTTGAATAAATCTGTAATCAGTACATGTACTGTACATATAGATTATGATAGCATTTGATATTTCGTCCTTTTCAGGTTGGAACAAGTATCGAGTATTACATGCAACGTAAGAAACGCCAGAGGAGCCAACCATACCTCCTTTGCCTGGGCTCCTGGGACAACCCAGGACAGTATTTCGCTATTCTGGACAATGAAGCAATCCCGTGTGACACAAGATATCACAAGTGCAGTAGACCGTATATTCAAGCTGCACTGCGTCTTCCACTTGGAGTACCCACCAGTGCTGTAGGGTCATTCCGTGTCAGATCACCCAATAGGTTGAACCCCACCCCCTTCAAATTGGTTCATTTTTGGTTTATGGGGTAATTTTGGCTGAAAAGCTGAAATTTCAAGTTTTAGCCCTGTCGGACCAACAGTTTTTGCACTACGGGCCACCATTTCTTTTGTGATTTGGCCAAAATGGACGTGATCGCCATTTTTCAAATGACCCTAACCAGTGAGCCAAATTTGTTGATATTTGGTATCTTTGGAAAGGTAATTGTGTAAGGAATGCCATTATTTTTTTATGTAGGAGCAATTTGAAGTTTGGTGACCTTTTGACCTTTACTTTGACCTTGTGGATCACGTGATCTTGAGTTGAACTTGGATGAAAATTATAACCCAACATGTTCTCTGCAAAATATCAAAAAATTGGAGGTATAATATTTTTTGTTTGCTTTCCAGCTCTTCTCAAAGTTGGCACACCTGATGCAAAAATGTGATATTCCTATGCAATATAGTACATGTACATACACATATTCCAAAACATATGACCAGCTTCACACTCTATGAATAAATAATACTGTACGTGTATGTGAAAATTGTTCCTTGACTCTTTTTACACAGGTTGTGCTATTTCAGAAATTGATTGCACCTGAAGAAGACATGGGAATTCCCCAAAATTTAGGTGCACATGTCTTCTGGGAATTTCCATTCTTTCTCTTTTTGAATGAAATTCTGGCCTGGGAATTCCCAAAAACTGTTATTTCTTAAGGTAAAATTGATCATTGAAAACATGGTTAATTATACAATTTCAGGATCATTTAGATTGCTATCATGGTTATTGCCACTTTAAAAATACATGTAGTTACATTCATTCTCAATCAGGCTGCAACAAAGACAACATACTGGCTGGAACTTGATCTTTTACACACATGTATTATAGTACATGTACATTGTATAGGATTCGTACATTTTTTCGATATTTTGCAGAGAACATGTTGGGTTATAAAGGTCAAAAGGTCATCAAACTTCAAATTGCTCCTACATAAAAAATAATGGCAAATTTGGATTCCTTACACAATTACCTTTCCAAAGATCCCAATATCAACAAATTTGGCTCACTGGTTAGGGAGATCAGGTCATTTGAAAAATGGCGGTCACGCCCATTTTGGCAAAAATCGCAAAAAAATGGTGGGCCGTAGCACGAAAACCGTTGGTCCGACAGAGCTAAAACTTGAAATTTCAGCTTTTTCAGCCAAAAATACCCCATAAACCAAAAATTTGACATGATTTGACATGGAATGACCCTATATGGCTTTTATGTTTTTCTGGAGTTGTGCGTTTTTGGCATTGAGGTCACTGCCAAAAATTCCATCTTGTGTGCGGGAGCTGGACAACAGCTTGGCTATTCTTGAAAAGAGCGCAAGTGCTGTGTTGGATTCATCAGTCAATTAATCAAGCAGTAGGCCCTATATTCTTGAAATCTTGAAGCAGTTTCGGGGTGGGATGTACACTCATGGTCAAAAGTAAATGGGCACCGCATATTTACTTCTGTAGCGAAACTATGCATTAGATTTATAATTGTTCTCCTCAACATCTCTTTTAGGTGTTCAGCTCAAAAATATTTTGTTTAAATATTTGTATCATGAAAATATCACAAATTTAAAATATCAAAAAATCAAATGTTGATATTCTGGCAGGAGATAATTTCTCAAATGCTTGTCAAAGCTTCTAAATGAGAGGACAAAAAAACGCCTATTAAAATATGCCTCGTGAAAATTGATGATAAATTATGATAAATTTTCCATCTTTATGAGAAATGCAAATACCTCGGCAGGGTTAAGCTCTAGAACTCTACAATTTGCACCAATCTTATTATGTTTGCACACTTAATCATTAATGTAAGTAAAGGATATTATGGAAAATTCGAATTCAAATCATTTTTTCGATATTTTTATAATCTCATATCTTCCTTGGTTGAGATGTTTTTTCAATTCTTCACCAAAAGTCTTAGAATTTATTGGTCTATAATGCAAAACTGGTTTGGGATCGTAATACTACAAGAATAAAAAATTCTATCTGTTAATGATATTTTGAAATTGTGATATTTGCATGATACAGATTTGGCTTCTGCTATATCAATGGAAGATGCTGGAATTTTTTTTAAACATGTATGGCTACACATACATTTCAAAGCCTTGTACATTATTCTTATGTAAATGTTAACTCGATGCGCAGTCTTACCATAGGATTAAGACCGATGGGATTGTGGCCATGGGCGAGAAGGACTGCTTCAAAGGCGATGTCCTTCATCGCCCGTGGCCACAATCCCAGAAGTCTTAATCCTACGGTAAAGACCAAGCATCAAATTTTTATTCCCATTCATAAATGCTCTTTTTCATGTTAAAAGTTGTATCAAAATTCTGTGACTTTTGTTGCACACATTTCTTATTTAATATCAATGGAAGATGCTGGAATTTGATTTTTATTTTAAAACATGTATGTCTACACATACATTTCAAAGCCTTGTACATTATTCTTATGTAAATGTTGCCATTAGGCCACCTTATTAAAAGTTTGATGCACGGTCTTTTACCATAGGATTAAGACCTCTGTGATTGTGGCCACAATCCCAGAGGTCTTAAAACTAAGTTTGATCCTTGGTCTTTTACCGTAGGATTAAGACCTCTGGGATTGTGGCCACAATCCCAGAGGTCTTAATCCTACGGTAAAAGACCAAGGACCAAAATTAGTTCCCAAACTGTCTTGGGTATTTATGAATGTTTTGTAAAATAAGATTTGAAATTTGAAATTGAGATTTGTACTTTCATTGTATTTTAAAAGTTTTTATCATTCATGTGATTTGGCCTTTTGGTCACAAAATGAATGAATAAAGTTTGAACATTCTTTTATATAATATGTTTATCTTTACTTTATTCTTCCTGTGCTAAGGTCAGACATAAAGCTTGTAAAAATATGTCATGAACTTCATCAGTGGCCTTGGGATCTATGAATAGACCTTTATCATGTTGCATCCATCTTGTTTTACTTCCATTCAAAGCAGTGTAACCAAACTGAGGCTGGAAGGGCAAGTAGTCTGTGACTTTTCTGTGTTATGGTAATTGGTGTTATCTTTTCCAATGGGTATACAGGGAAGGTGACCAAGATGGTTGTTGAGTGATAAAGGTCTATACCATCCTAGCCTTTATAGGGTTGGCCTAATCCAAAGAAAGAGTTGAGCCAACATAGAAAGGGTTGAGGCAATACCTTGAAGGAGTAGAACCCACCCCCAGAATGTGTTCAAGTAGCCCTTGAAGAGTTGAAACAACCCCTAGAATGTGTTGAAGCAGCACCTGGAAGGAGTAGAACCTACCCTATAATGTGTCTCAATTAGCCCTTGGAAGCTGGAAACAACCCCTAGAATGTGTTGAATCAGCCCTCAGAAGTGTTGGAACTAACACTTGGGTAGTGTTGCAACAACCCCTGGCAAGAGTGGATCCTACCCTGAAAGTGTTGCAGCTACACTTTATAAAGGTTACATCTGTAACACTTCACAAGGTGTTAGGGGTGTAACACGTCATGGGGTGTTCGTATAACACTAGGAGTGTAGTCCCTCCTCGCACTCTTCGTAAGTGTAAAAAATGACACTTCAAGAGTTACTTTTAACACTTCAGTTTTTAGAGTGTACGGCCATGTCAAAAGACTCCCACCTGAACACCCTACACACGTTATCCTCCACTTTGATCCTAAATCTGCCGGCTGGAAACGCCCCCGTGGTGCCCCCCGGACTCGCTGGATTGATGCCATCACCAGGGACCTACACCAAATGGGCCTGTCACTGGCTGAAGCTGAGCCTCTAGCACTGGACCGACCCAAGTGGAGAAGATTGGTGAACCTGATTGGCTCTACGCATGACGACGCCCCCGTCGCCGAGCAAGAGACCTGATGATGATGATGTAATAATCATCTATTTCAATTCACTATTCTTTTATTGTATATTTTGACTTTGTTTTGAAATTGAAAATAAAGTTTTTCATTGAAAAGTCAAACAAGTGTCTTAGGCTTACTGTCACTAAGGCATGTAAAGTCCTTTAAACACTAAATGCAATGAGAGAAGTAAGTTGTTTGTCTATACTTTATGGAGGAACAAACACTTGTAAAAGGAGAAAGGCAAAAAATCACCATCGTTAATTCAGAAAAAGAGTTGGTATATTTAACACACGAAATCTGACAGGACAACTGCAAGTTGTGACTCAAATTTGAAAGTGCCAATTTGTGTTCAAAGGCTTGCTGATTGGTTTCAAGTGACTACCACGGACAGCTGTGAAAATTGGGTGCCAGTAAAATGTTCAACGCATGCCTCATTTGAGGGAAATATATTAAATCTGTTCTGAAGTTTGGGTACCTGACTACAAGAAAAACCATGGGTGCTATTTCCAGTGTTGCTATCATGACTTTGGGTGTGATCCCTGATTATGATCAATGGCACATACGGGCTTACGACTGCTTAGTAGCACCAACATAGGGCTGGATAGCTTACATTATAGGCCCACGTGGACATCATAACGGTCAGGGACAACAGGTCATCACAGTCACATTAATGCTTTCACCCAATCTACTGCAGTACAGTAAATAATCAGCAGCCCCTGATCCAGTTACTTTTAACGGATATTATAAAACAAATATTTGTGAGTGTGATGGTACGGACGCTTTCAAGGTGACAGTTGGAATGTTCCATTCCATGAGGCAAAGCGAAACATTCACCTGAACAAATCATCATCTGATTGGTCACGACATGACCACTAGTGTGATCAGTGTAATAAAAGTTATATTCACCTTTGAAATACATATATGACCTCAATTTTGCAGTACAGACGCCATGCATCGGAACAAAGAATTTAATGCACATGATCAACGATCCACCAATCAGATAATGGGGATTTATTCAGGTGTTGTATTAATGTGTATATAAAAACCCGTCAAAGATGGTTTACAATGTAATTGGCTGAGGATGCACGACCAACAGATACTTGTTTGAACACTAGCCATGTACCCACAATCAGTTGATTGACATAATTATTGAAATTATACAAGGCGTTTAATAAAGGTAAGGTAAGGGTTTAACGACACACCAACACTATTGTGTCATATTCGTGTCATAAAGATTAACTATTTACAATTTAAAAAATATATTCAATGATGGCTAGATCAATGTCAAATTCAATAACACTCACAATAGTACAAACTTTAAAATTTCTTTAAAAAAAACGATTTCCTTTAGGAATTCAAAGATTCGGGTTGGGTTTACTTCTTCAAATAGAGTACTTAAGTCTCTAACATTAAAGTACTTGTATCGTACAGGCATGTAGTCAATACATTCTATAAGGATATGTTTGACAGTAAATAAGCAATTACAAGGGATACATTGTGGAATCTTCAGATTTTAGCAAATATTTGTGTGTGATATATGTGTGCCCAATACGGGCCCGTGCCAACACTATTTCTTCTCTACGTTTTCCAAAGAATTTATTCGTATCAAGTCCAGCATTTGGCTGAATTATATGTAGTTTATTGTTAGGGAATGTGTCCCATATTGACTGCCACTTAAGTTTAGTGTACTTGTTGATGTTGACTTTGAAGTCTGTATGAGGGATCTGTATGTAGGTTATATTCAAGTCAAGAGGTTCTTTTGCTAAGGCATCAACTTTCTCATTCCCCTTAATACCAACATGGCTTGGCACCCAAGCCAATACAACAGATTTTTGCATTTCCACCAGCTCAGAATAAGCCTCGAGTATCTCAAAAGTGTAAGGATGATCAAATTGGTTCCCTTTCAAAGCCATAAGACTAGACAATGAATCAGTGTATATAATAAAATGATGTCCTGTAGAATGATCAATAAGGCCGAATGCCAGTTTAATGGCTTGCAATTCTGCGGTATAAATTGAAGCACTATCAGGTAATCTGCTTTGATATTGTTTACCGCGACCTACAGCGGCTGCTGCGACCCTGTCCACGGCTTTAGATCCATCAGTATAAAAAGCTTTACAGTGTTTGCATTTGTCTTTAAGTTCTCCAAATTTACTTTGGAAGACGAGGTCACTAGTTGATCTCTTAAGTTGCTTTAAAGATAGATCCACTTCTGGTCTATCAACTTTCCAAGGTGGTGTTTGAGGAACTGTAACCAGCGCTATGCGATCTGGAGTTTGGCAGACTTGATGAAACGCTTCCTTAATTCGAATTCCCAAGGGTGGTATAGCCCTTGGTTTACTGATATAAAAGTGAGCATACTGTGGCATAAAAGTGCTCTCATATGCTGGATTATCAGGGTTACTTCTGAGTTTAAGTGTATATTGAAAAGACAGCTTTTCCCACCTCAAATGTAGAGGAGGCTCATTAGCTTCAACATAATAGACTCTGCATAAGAGAAGTCCGAAACGCACCCAAACAAAGCCTTAGACCTTGGTTCTGAACCGGTTCAAGTTTTTTAACCCTCCGATGTGACAGCCCTCCGATGTGACAGCCCTCCACTCGCGAGAGGCAGAATTTATTTATTTCATTGTTTTTCCCAGAAAAAAAAGCCACAGAGGCCTGGGAGTCATTGATATCCTAAAGTGGACCATTCCACATATCTTAGAAGGGGTGTCAGTTCCCAGAGCTGTGTAGTTTTTTTCCCTGGGCTGGAAAAGAAATTGCTGCCATATGTCTGTGCACAAAATCAACCATCCATTGTGTACACATAAAGACCTACCCAGATCTAACCCTCTGATAAGTGGAACCATCTGTTTAGCATCAGGCTGTGTTGTTTGATGTCTTGCGACAGCCAGTGCCAGGCATAATCCCCCCCCCCCAGACAGAGTGTCTGGGTTCTGTTTCATGCTGGAGAGATAAACTATACGGCTGTTTGCTGTTTGCAAGGTCATACAGGAGAGAGATACACTACACAGCCGTTGTGTGTCATCTGGGGTTGAAAATAATACTAGACAATAGCAGGGCATGTGTGGAAGTCATTTGGATGTAAAAAGTCAATGGGGAATGCAGAGAACAATTTTTAATATAATTACAACATGCGGCGCGTGAGCCCTACTGTTTTTTACAGTAGGTAAATTAGGGTGCCACTGAAAAGAGGAGGGGATATGCCAACGTCTTGTCATCTGTGGGTTAAAAATAATCCTAGACAATAGCAGGGCATGTGTGGAAGTCATTTGGATGTAAAAAAAAATCAATGGGGAATGCAGAGATAACAATTTTAATATAATTAATACCCTAGGGGATAGGGGTGCCACTGAAAAGAGGAGGGGTGCCGCATTTAGATAAAGTAGTGGCTACCTCCCTCGTCGGAGGGTTTTAAGATATGACTTTCGAGCTGCACTGTAAACAACACAACCATAATCTAATTTTGACCTGATAATAGACCTATAAAGTCTAAGTAGGGTGGTACGATCTGCACCCCAGTCCATTTTTTATACTACTTTCAAAAGATTTAAGGCACTTTGGCATTTTTTCCTAACATAGTCAATATGAGCTTTAAAATTTAACTTGCTGTCAAAAATTAAGCCCAAGAATTTTGTCTGTAGCACAACAGGAATACGGGAACCATTATTTTAAGTTCAGGGTCTAGATGTAATTTTCGTTTGTTGCAAAAATGCATGCAGACAGTTTTAGTTTTGGAAAACGGAAACCATTTTCATCTGCCCATTGTTCTATTTTACTCAGACAATTTTGCATTTGCCTTTCAATAGTCACCATACTTTTTGCCGAACAAGTGATAGCAAAGTCATCCACAAACAGAGATTTACCCATCCCTGTTTTAACCAACTCGGCAATACTATTAATTTTCAGAATAAATAGAGTCACCGACAAGATGCTACCCTGAGGAACACCCATCTCTTGGTCATGAAGTTCAGAAAGTACAGAGCCTAAATGAACCCTAAAAACACGATTCGTTAAAAAACTCTTAATAAAAGCTGTCATTCTACCTCTTAATCCCGCCTTATGCAGGTCTTTCATAATTCCGTACTTCCATGTGGTATCTTAGGCCTTTTCCAGATCAAAGAAAACCGACACCGCATGATTACCACAGACAAAGGCATCACGAATAATTGATTCGAGACAAACAAGTTGAACAAGCTGATATTTAGATATAAGATGATTTTTTTCAAGAAACCAAACCAAACGAGCATTAATCATTCTTTCCATTGTTTTGCATAGACAGCTGGTTAAAGAAATGGGGCGATAATTGGTTGGATTTGTGGTATCTTTCTGCGGTTTTGGTATTTATATTGGAATAATTATGGCCTCTCGCCAAGAGTCTGGCAAATCACCAGATTCCCATATTGAGTTGAACATGTCTAATATCACTAGGAGAGATTGTTTTGGTAGATGTTTTAAAAATTGGTAATGTATTTCGTCTGGTCCAGTAGCAGTATCATGACATTTGTCAAGGGCATCATTTAGTTCTGTAATATTAAATGTAATTGTATTCTTCTCCATTATCAGATTTGAAATTGAGTTTTTGTTTTTCTGCAGTATTTTTGAAAGCTTGGAATTTGAGAATAGGAATTACTAGATGAATTTTTTTGAAATTCATCTACTAATAAGTTAGCGATATCATCTCTCTTTGTACAAATTTTTACTATTGTCAGGTTTATTTAAGTGGGTAATGGTAGAGTTTAATTGTTTTCCACTTATTTTTCTAACCATGTCCCATGCTTTTTTAGCAGGTGTTTTGCTGTTTAGGTTAGAGACGTATCTTTTCCATGAATTTCGTTTACTTTCTTTGACAATACGCCGTGCTTTTGCACGAGCCTTATGATAATTATTTAAATTAGTTGGTGTTGGTTGGTTTTTAAATTTGTGTAGTGCATTTTTACGTAATTTGATAGCATTTTTGCAATCTTCATTGAACCATGGTTTATGTTTGTTATGTGGGTTCGCAGAAGACTTTGGTATAGTTTTTGATGCTATATCCATTAATATATTCTCCAGTGCAAAAACTGGATCCTGCACATTTTGAAATGCTTGTTTAGTGATAGATTGTAAACAGAGGTTATTGTATTCAGCCCAGTTAGCTTTGTGTAGTTGCCATTTAGGAGTCCTTTCCTCCGGTAGTGGTTTATCAATGTCAAGGAAGATGGGAAAGTGATCACTTCCACACTGGTCATCAGTGACTCTCCACCCGAAATCCATATATACAGTTGGAGAACAAATGGAAAGATCTATTGCAGAAAACGAACCAGAAGGTGGATGAAGATATGTATTAGAATTATCATTAAGAAGACATAATTCAAATTTCTCAATCACAGACTCCATTATCTTGCCGAGATGATTGGAATCAATACAACCCCAAAGATCACTGTGGCCATTGAAGTCGCCCAATAACAAAAATGGTGAAGGCAGTTGATCAATCAATTGGTCCATTTCAAGTCGACTTAATTTATATCTCGGACGAATATAAACAGAGCATATAGTTACTGTACGGTGAAGAGTAACCTTAACAGCAACGGCCTGAAGATTAGTATTTAGTTGAATAACATTGTGAGGGATTCCTCCTTTAACTAATATAGATGAACCCCCGATTGCTCTGCCATCTATAGGAGAAATGGTAGTTTTACTATAACTGTAATAGCCTTTGAAATTACCACTAGAATCGCCAAGATGTGTTTCCTGTAAACAAACTACCATAGGATTATTATCTACGACCAAACGTTTAATTTCTTCGTAATTGGCTTTAAAACCTCTACAGCTCCACTGTATTATGCCTGCTGGTTTATTCATGGATTACTGTTAGTTATCTTTTTGGCAATTAGGCCTTTAATCTCATCATAACTGGCCCGAATGCCTCTGCAATTCCACTAAATAATATTTGCTTGGTTTAGAGTAGTCATTTAAGTTTGGGTGGATTTTCTGCGTCCTTTTTCTTAGAAAGAGGACACGGCTTTGGTGTGGGCACCGCATCGGTTTCCATAGAATCTTTATCGTCATCCTCTACTTCAAGATGATCATATCGATTCGAGGTGACGACATATTCCCTGGATGCCTTTGTAGAGTCCCTAGAACGTGATCGAGATCGATCATTTTTTTTGTGGTGGGGCAAGTTTTTTGTTTTGTTTTATTTTTAGAGTTTCTTTGGAAGTGGTTGGCGTTTCTTTGGAGGTGTTCGGTGTTTGTTTGGAGGTGTTCGGTGTTTGTTTGGATGTGCTCGGTGTTTGTTTGGAGGTGCTCGGTGTTTGTTTGGAGGTGCTCGGTGTTTGTTTGGAGGTGCTCTGTATTTGTTTGAGGGTGGTAAATTTCATATTTGTCAAGGTCTGTGTCTGCGCAGTGTGTTTCGGTTTAGGCTGAATAAACTGGTCAATGCGTTTGGGATTAGCAATAGACAGAGGCCAAGTGATCTCTGTCTGTACCGAGATTGATTTTGTCACAGTTTTATTTACGGACTTAGTGGCTAAGACGTATGATTTTTGTGTTGTGGTGCAAACATGCTTCTTGGCCTCGGGGAAGGAAATCCCAAGGGTATACTTGATACGCTGAATCTCTCTCTCCTGAGTCCATTTTGGGCAGTCTCTAGAGAAAGCCGCATGTTTGCCTTCGCAGTTTGAACAATGTAAAGGGTTCTTACACCCAGCCTCGTCATGATCAGATTTTCCACATTTGGCACAGTTTGCCGCCTTTTGACATTTATCCTTGTGGTGCCCAAATTTTTGGCATTTGAAACACCGCAAGGGGTTTGGGATGTAAGAGTCAATTGAGACATTTAAGTATCCAACCTTGATAGATTTTGGAAGTTGACTGAAGTTAAATGTCAAGATGAGAAAATTGGTGCCTAACCTAATACCATCACGGGTTGTCATAATACGTTTGACATCCGTGACGTGTTGTGACTTTAGGTTCCCAAGAATGTCTTCTTGAGAGCAGTCCCTTAGATCAGGACACCGTATAATGCCTTTCTTAAAATTAAGGGCCCGATGTGGTGTCACTGTGATTGGTGTGTCAACAAGGTTCAAAGAGGTGAGGAGATTTTTAGATTGTTGATGTCTGTCTACCTCTACAAGGATGTTGCCATTGCGTCATCTCTTCACCTCTTTCAGGGTGCCGGCAATACCTTGCAGGCCCCTTGAAATGGCGAAGGGGGATAGTTTAGATAGTGGTTTAGTTTGGTCGGTTCCCTCTATAACGAGGAAATGCGGCCAATTTGGAATCAATTCAGTTTCCGAATCCGAATCGAGATTGATTCGAAGTCGTTTTTTAGTTGTACCAGTTGTATTTTGTGGAAGCCATAATAATTTATTAAAATTCACCACCGATGGTCCCCACCCACCGTGGAGCCCAACAAGGGGATATCAAAAAGAGGGGGAACCAGCCCTCTGATACCAAGGATACATCAGTGGTTATACTTGTCTCCAAGTTTTCACAACTCAATTTCCCCTAAACCTTAACTGGTAGAGGGTAAGAGTTCCTTGAGCATTAAAAACTTAGCAACAATTGACTCGATTAAGCAGCTGCCTACTAGGGATCCTTTAAATGAGTGAGCAAAGAATAAGAAAATTGGAATTGAGGAAATGAGAAATCGGTATAAAAAGCAGAATCAATAGGATCCCGAGAACATCCACCACCAGCCGATTGATCAGGCCGAGCCTATCTGACCTCCCGTCTAGGAAAAATTAAGGCCAAAGCAATGTGTTGCAGGAATTCACTGCGCACAATACATCCTACTCAACTGACAGGATCCTCTTCCTCCGACACGGGTCGCAGCTCACGGCAAACAAGCTGCCCCCTTTTAGTCGCCTCTTACGACATGCAGGAGGATACAGTGGTTCTATTCTATCCCCGAACCCACAGGGGGGAGGCTTTTAATAAAACAAGACTCTTTATGGTTTCAATTTTGATTCAGATGTTTTAAAGGGATTTGAAGAGTTTGTATTTGCGGCAAACGGAGGCTCTGACGGCAACAAAAGGAACGCTGCTAACACAAGGAGACATCTGCAACTTAAAATGGCCATCATGGACACCAGTGTAAATAAATTAATGGCACCAAGCCTTCCTCAGAAGTAAGTATTCACTGTGAACTTTTACAAATTTGACAGGCTAAAATAATTGTAAATAATATCAAATGCTATTTAAAACATACTGTTTTTAAATACATATCGCTTGCAACAAGGCCACTCAAGATGAGGGCTACAATAATAAACTACAGCTACATGTATTGGGTCTTTATCCAAGTTAACTTTCATTAAGATAAAATTGGGGAGTCCCAAAAATGTGTGCTAAGCCTATGGGATTTTGATACCAAAAAGAAAAAGAAAACAAATACCTCAACAAAAACAAAGGTTTTTCTGCAACTTGTGGAAAAGCAATGAAAGAAAGTGGATGATAGAAAAGGAATGCAATTAATTTAATACAATCGATGCATCTGGACAATTTCAGGCTACAGTGGGAAAGTGTGAGACTGTTACTGTTGCCCTGTTATTACTTATAATTCATCATTGAAAAGACATTGTAGAACAATTAATATGAATTTAAAAGGCTTTTTAAACAATAAATATTAATTTAAAAGGCTTTTTATAGGATTTAAACAATTTATTTATCACATTTCTTTATCCAAGGTATCCAACAGCAGTTAAAAACAAAATCAAAATATTAAATTTTCAATACACCCTTTTAACCCTGTTTAACTTTGTTTCCCTTATTTTCTCACAAGTCTCCTGGTAAAACTCCGAAAGGAGAAAAAACAACCCCAAACAATTTATAAATATCTTCTTAGTGTCAAGCAGTTTGCTAAATTTCTCCAAATTAATCCGGAGACAACTGGACGCCTTGGAATCAACATGACAAGAATCAACCAAGCTATGGCTCTCCTTGAACATTTCATGCAGAGCCTTCGTCCCAGCATCATAGAACGTATGAACTACAACAAATCTCAAATAAGTGGTATGTTTGGAATTGGAATTACAGTCCATATTGAATTTCAGTTCACACTACATTAACATCTTCAATGTGTCAGTACATGTATGTCAACAAAATTAATGTGACGAACAACAAATTTTTAATGCAAAGTAACAAGTTTAATTAATATCCAAATTAACTTTATTTCATTAATCGAAATTTTAGTTTTTTACCAGTTTATCACAACTTTCACGGGTGTAGGCTGCATTACAATCAATACACAAATTAAAACCCAATTTACCAATAAATATTGGATAGCTACAAATAAATGAAAGTAAACGCAACAGATTAAAAATATATTAATAAGAGAATATTAATACTTTAATCATACTTAAATTATCACCGTCAAAGTACATATTCTCAAACTGCAAGGGCTATTTTAGTTCATTTGGTTAATTTCTCCCTCTCTATCTCTCTCTTTTAGATCTGGTGATCGAT
This sequence comes from Zoroaster sp. YZ-2022, assembly GCA_029582265.1. NCBI lineage: Eukaryota > Metazoa > Echinodermata > Asteroidea > Forcipulatida > Zoroasteridae > Zoroaster > Zoroaster sp. YZ-2022. The sequence continues at coordinate 102,877,656 of CM055816.1, read as the reverse complement.
GGGCGACAAATTGAAGATTTCTTTTCAAAGGCCAGTCAAGAAATGAAGACTCACAAATCCAAGTAAGATTTGAAAAGTGTTGAAAATCAACACAATGCAGTCTATCCAATCTACAGAGTTTGCAATAAATGTAAAAGACTGCTTCGTCATGTTTTAACCGTTTATGAATCGTTCTTTAACCACTATTTCTCTCTACAAAGTTGAAATCCCACGGGTACACACAGCAGTTACATCATTTTGCCAAAGTGTTTGTGGTTACACATTCAAAAACGTGTATGTTTTTTTTAATTTTTTTTAAATACATGTACCCTCTGAAAATGAGTTCAAACTGAGGTAATTGGGGGAAAAAAAATCAAGAGAACTTTTTGGTGCCATGTTTGGACGGGTTCTTCACCCTTAAATTGACTGTCCTTTACAGTTGGCCAGGCATACACCTTGAATCAGATAGCAATAATTTTAGTGTAGAGTTTCACATTATGGTGTTGGTTTTTGTAAGGATGGGTATGGTTCTTTGGGGTTCAGGTTGAAGGTGCTTATTTTGAAGACTAACATGTATACACAATAATCGGTTCAATATGGGTTATTATTGGTGTGCACATAGGCAGGAATGTGTAATTTGAATGTACAAACATAAATGGACAAAAAAGACACAAAAGCACTTCCAAACTGCCAACATAGCTGTTTGTGACAAACACATTTCTAGTTTGATTTTAATTTTGGCAATACTTTTATCCCAGAGACAACAGTGACAACTCAGACCAGTACCAGGCTAAGAAACTTGCTCATGACATCCATAATTCTGAACCAGGCACCTAGAGCTGGGGTCATTGAAAATGCTACCCTCAGAGAATGGCGAGACAGAAAAGTCACCACAATGCCGGAAACGTTTGAGGAAGTTACTATGTTTGAGGTTAGCACTTTGGCAGATGTTCTTGATTATTTTACTGAGCAAAATGATATTATTTTACTGCAACATTGCAGTAAACTTCTAATTTTTTAAAAAGACATTTGTCTTTGTATTGGCTGTTACAGACATACATGTACATGTACTGTACATGTAGTTGCTTTGCCAGTATTATTGAATTAATGCATTTTTATATGTTCATATTTTAGGTGAAAAAACATAAAACCTCAAGAGCAGGACCAGCCACTCTGTTCCTGGATGATGAACTCCAGCAACAGCTGTCCATATATGTGAGAAATGCTAGGCCCCTCACCAGGGGTTGTGAAGGTGGGACAAGGCTCCTAATACAACTAAGCAATTACATGTAAATGTACATGTACAAGTATGTGGTGCATTTAGGTCCAGCTTTAACACCTGCATGTACTGCTTGTTTCAACATGTACTCGTTTTTGCTATTTTTGTACACTTCCGGAAAACCATACAAGATTAGAAGCCTTTTTCAGCCCTTCCAATATGCTTCCAGAAAAGGTATATTTAGGTGAACATGTGGATCTTCAGGTACCTTGACATCTGTTAGACCTGCTTAACTACACAACACATTACTGTTTAACTTCATACATTTGTGCTTGGCAGCTTGGATGGGAAAGTACCATTGATAATCACCTTTAGACATAAAACCAGGGCTTTGCCGGGCACTTAAAATTGGTTGTCTGAAACATTTACTTCCTTTAAAAATTAGCTGTAGTTCAATCACCGCTAAGCACCATCTATCTTTCCCTCTACGTAGGATTGGCTATTAATTCAAATGAATCACCACTGTTCCTGGGAGCATATGGCAGACCGGTCTACAAAGAACACCAAGAGGTTCAACGAACATGGGATTCCCTGCGCCTCCATGACTGATGTAATCCGACAATTGTAAGAAAAACTGTTGCCACTAAGGTATGAAACTCAAATGAATAAAAATATGATTTAGAAGTAATGGATTCTTATCATTTACCATCATGCATATCAATAAAGGAATTTTTTTCCACATTACATATGTTATAAACTTCCATAGAGAAGTTGAGGGTTGAATTATTCTATGAATTATTAACTTGTAACTATCCTCATGATCCCCCAAGAAGAAAATTTATTTCAGACATCTATGCAAATCAATTAGACATCTATGTCATAAAAGTAACATTTACCTTGAAAAAAACTTTCATAAAAAATAATCAAGTTACATTGGTGTGCGACATGATTTTTTTTAATTATCAAAACAAGTTAATCAGTCTTCAGTTGGCTGACATACATGTACATCAAATATGTTTATTTACTTATATGCATGTAGGCTGTCCGAAGATTAACCAAACACGAAGCAGATAACGTGGCTGAGTTGCTGGCCCACGAGCCATCAACACAACATTCATATTATGTGGCAACCCAAGGCCTCAAAAATAAAATTCAAGCGTGGAGATGCATCAGTACCGTCATCTTATCAGTAAGACATTATACTCACATTCTTGAGATGTGCTCACTTTTAGGGGATATCATACGTTGTAGATTAGTCAAAATTACATGTAGGTGCGTTAACTGGGCATTGTGGTCATATTTCAGTTTATACAATGTCCATGTCTACATGTAAACCCAAACCCATTTTTTACAGTTAAAATAACAAACACAATGATTGCTTTATTATGCAGATTCGATATGTGTAATGAAGAAAACATTGCTGAAATTTATTGGGACTTGTACACATAAACACAATTCTCCTGTAATGGTAAATTTTAATTGTTTATGATGATACCTTTTCAAAGAAACCAAAATATTATTTTAAAAAACAGCTTTTTCAACCCAAAATAACCTATAAAACAAACTTATTTGAGTGACATGGAATGACTCTCAACTAATAACAAAAGATTGCTTTAGACTTCCCCAGCTACAATTATACAATAAGGTGATTGCTGTTTGTATTGCATGACCCACAGGAAATTGAAAAAGTGACTTCAGGAAACCCTCAAACCAAGACATCCAAGACAACCAAGAACATTGTTTGACAGCGGTAAGATGGCAATTTTCATGCTATGGCCTGAATTCAACGTTCTGATGTTTTGGAAAAACACACTGGCATTCCATCTCGGATAGGGGAATGAACCCAATCAGCACAAATAGACTAGGCTGGGATTGAACCCGGGGCACAGAGGTAAAAGATGAAGACAGCAACCAACCTAACTACCTACTCCAATTGATAACCCTATTGTAGATATACCTTACATTTTGTTTTTCTACTGACAGAATGCTATCCAAGAGAGCCAACCAAATTGTAGTCACAGGTTAAGTATGATCATGCTCCACAGTGTGATAAATTACTTTTAACCTTGTGAAGAAGCTGCTGTGAGATACCTACATGTATGATGTTTATTTTTACATGTGCATTTACAGGTCTCTCAAGAAACTACAACAATGCACACCGAGGACAGTAACTCAGAGGTGAGGAGGTTCAGTTAAATTAATATTACAGGTAATATACAACATTTCTACACCTTAAAAGGTGCTCCGTTTAGTCTTAAGAACAGCCGTTTTCTTGAGTATTCCAGCCCCAATGAACAATAAACTTTAAACAAGTCAGTGTGACAATCTATCCATTTCTGAAAAATACAGCAAAAAGAAATGTTGTAAATTACCTCTTAAATACTGCCAAATGGTATGTAAACAAATTGTATTTGTTTTCCTCGCTAGAAATGAAGTCGATGGGAAGGGAGGAGAGAAAATATATTTCAGAGTTGTAACGACTCACTGAATTTCATGACTTGAGCATGTTGAGTGAGGTCAAGTCATCTTATTCATATTCATATTCTGTTTTATTGTCACACATATATATACACATATACATTGAAATGCATCCTGGTTTTGCGTGTCTAAAAACATTTCAAATGTACAGTCACTAAAACATGCACCCTAAGCCACATGTACACAATTTCGAAGAGTAAAAACATACAGTGGATGATAGAAAAGGAAGAATATACATTAATAATTATTTAATAAATACTAACACAGTAAATAGAAGTGACTCGAGTCAAGTCGGGTCATTAGGTGAAGAAAATTGATTAGACTTGAGTCAAATACTTAGCTCTGTTAATTTAAGTCATGAGTATTTGAGCACTATATAATAAGCACAAGGGAGACAGCCAAGTTAATTTGCACCCGGGCATATAGAACAAAATAAAATATGAAATATTTAATCAATTCTAATAAGATACAGTTTATCTTTCTTCTGCAGAGTTCACATGAAAATGGGAAAGAAATCCCCCAAACCATGCCAACCGAAAAATCAAAGATAAAGTACACCAAGGTGAGCTTCAAAACTGCCATAAATAAGTTCATATAGGAAGTAAATATTGTTGCTTGTACATCATTATTATATTTATTTTTAGACACACAAACAGGCCCAAATGCATCCTATACAAACTATACTTGACAAAAAAAGAAACGCAAGTTGAGCACACATTATTAATGACAATAGTAGACCATGGTAGACGCCTGTATTTTCAACCACATTTCTTAACGTCATGCCTCACTGAACCACCACAATGGGAGTTTAATGGATTGTCAATTAATCACTTATTGTGGCTTACAAGGCTAATTTGCATAAGAATGTTGATGTTCCTGTGGTAGTCTATGGTCTATGGAGTCTGGAACCGAAATCACTCCTCAAATGGACAGCGGACGACGATGCCGCGACTAAGTCAGTTTGACCGGGCCCGCGCAATTGGAATGCTTGATACTGGCATCTCAGCTAGGGATGTGGCCGCACATCTCCAAGTGCACGAATCGACCATCAGCAGGCTCAGACATCGTTTAAGAGACACTGGAAGTGTAGCAGATCGTCAGAGAAGTGGTAGACCGAGGGTGATGACGCCCATTCAGGATCGTTACATCGTTCTGCAACGCAGAAACCACCGCAAGGGTGACGCCTGGACGGACGAACAACAGGATTTGTGCTCAGACTGTCAGAAATTGACTTCGTGCTATAGGACTCCGGAGTAGACGCCCTTACAGAGGTCCCCCACTGACGCCAGATCGTCGTCGGCGTAGGTTGATATGGGCCCGCCACCACCGTGACTGGACGCAGAGAATGTGGAACCAGGTGTTGTTCTCGGATGAATCACGATATCGCGTAAGCAACAATGACGGACGGGTACGAGTTTACCGTCGTCGTGGTGAGCGACTCTTTGACATGATATGGGCCGGTATTACAGCCAATTACCGTACTGAACTGATGGTAACCTCAATGCCCAGAGATACCGTGATGAAATTTTGGAACCTGTAGTGAGCCCATTTTTGGGTCAACATCCGGACATAGCCTTGTTTCAACAGGACAATGCGCGACCTCATGCTGCAAGGGTCATCACCCAGTATGTTGAAGACCACCAGATTGACCTTCTGCCGTGGCCCGCGTTCAGTCCAGACCTAAACCCCATCGAGCATTTGTGGGATGAACTCGATCGCCGCGTCCGGTTACGTACTGTGGTGCTGAGAACAGCTCAAGAACTTGCCGCTGCTTTAATGGAAGAGTGGCGCATCCTCCCCCAGGTGACTTTGAGGAGACTGATTCAATCCATGCACCGGTGCATCCAAGCGTGCATCACTGCGGAGGGAGGGCATACACCGTACTAATCAGTTGTAATTTAATGTTCATGTTATTTTGTATATTTCATTCAAAAAAAAATACGTCCTATCAACTTGCGTTTCTTTTTTTGCCAAGTATATTAAAAGAGGTACCTTTTTTAACAAGGCAATTCTATAATAAATGGTAATGTAAATATTAGTGGCATAATTACCAACACTGAAGACAATGTTTCTCGAAAAATCTAAACAATGAACATGAAATTGAAACAACTGTAAAATGTATGTACAAAATGTGGGTCTAAATGTGGTTGTATTTGTAACTACTAAGAGTGTGTTTTCCAATACATAAATTCTAAATGAAAAAGTTAAATTGTCTATTAACAGTAACTTGAAGAATTATTAATTATCTTTGTAATGCTTCACAGTTCTACAAGTGCCAGGACAAGGAATATGTACCTCCATCAACTTCAAATACTGTATACACAGCGGAGCAGACTTCTTCCATGTTGAAGCATTACTTCATCTACAAAAAGATGGACGAAACAGCAACATTGCGCTGCACAGTAAGTTTTCTTGCAAGTACATTGTATGTTACTGCCATACTTTTATTTGAGCAACCACATGGCAAGTCTGAGTCCGAGTTATTTTTCTTCAGCCAGATTACATGTCATCTCTTGTATGGCACTTGGTTCAAGCCAATTTTTTTCATTGTAAACTGAATAATCAAATTCCAGAAATAACTGTTCTTTTTTAACAACGCCAAACAAAATTTTAATCATAATGTTATTTCTCCCCTTCAATTTCAGGCAAGATACATTCAGAGTCAAGTCCCCAGCATTGAAAAAATTCACTGACAAGCAGGTGGTGGATAAGCTCAGACACACGCTGCACTCCCTAAAATACAGAGGTACTTTTTAATATGCATTTTTACATGAATTTTGTACGTGAATCTGTCTATTTAGACCTAAAAAAATAATTTGTCTTTCTTCATCTGTCTCCATTCCAGAACAATGTGAGCAACTCCAGAAAACTAAAACTACAAGGTAAAAACACTGTCAAATGTATAAACACATAACCGTTCTAATTGAAGCTTTACATCAAGAAGCCCTATTGTTATTAAAGCTCTATGGAGTGGAGAATTTTCAAAAGTAAACAGTTTCTTAAATTTCTTACATTTACGTGGTGAGAAAATTCAAATTCATCACATGTTTATGAACATGTGACACATACACATGTATGTCAAAGGGGTATTTTTACAGGGAAATTCAACGTACAGCTTTCTACCAAGTATTAGAAATACATGTTAAATTTGTATGAATTTTATAGGTCACTGAGTTGCACGGCCGAGGAAGAGATCGTTGCCATACTGAAAGAGAACAACCAACTGGTCAAAAGAATAAAGATGGGAATGGAGAGGTAATCCTTACAGGCTTACAGGCCTTTTTGCTGAGATGCACCCTCAATCCTACCAAATCCTCAGACTGTAAAAACTGGATAGAGCATCGATCCTCCAAAATCATCTCATTTCTTCTGCAGTTACACTTTCACAGCATTCACAAGCTTTTACATGAAACAAAGCATATTTGACTGACGTCCCTTGACACCACAAGGATTGTGTTCTGCTGGTCCCAGCTACACTACTGAAAACAAGGTGAAAAGTGATGCGAGTACTAGCACTGCATTGCTGCACCACAAAAACAAATTGTACTCCTGCATGGAATATAAAATGGCTAACTGTGGCACAACATCAACTGTTTACCGAAGGTGTCTTTGGGGATCAAGGCCACTACACATGCACGTTTACGTGTAGGCCACCGTGGTCAATTGACAAGAGTTCATTTCACACGGTCAGGTACATGTACATTCCTTGACAACAAATCCACTAATGGCAGATTCGGTCATTAAGGTACATGTACCTCTAGGTCTGGGTCTCCTCCAAAATTCCTCAATGTTTGAGAAAAACTGCTAAGAGTGTTTTCCAATACATAAATTCTAAATGAAAAAGTTAAATTGTCTATTAACAGTAACTTGAAGAATTATTAATTAGGTATTCGAGAGCGCAGCGCGAACACCTATTGTTTTTGTACTGTTTTTTTTTTTTTTTTTTTTACTTCTCCTTCTCAGTGGCGATCTGTCCGGTAACAAAGGCATCCTTGCTAAGCATATACAGCCTTCAAACTTAACACATAAACAGAACATATCAAGCAGACGAAACCGTTTTCTGTGACGTCATGATTACGTCATCAGGTGTCGAATTACGCTAAATCAAAGTTTAATATTTCGAAAAATCATATCTCATGAACCACAAAAGATATTTTCACAATCTTTACATAATCTGAAAGATCTTGAATTATGTAATTTTTCGTTTTTAGACGTGACCCCAATCTGACCTTTCCTTCCGGTCAAAAATGGAAGTTGAAAATTTCTAAATTTCAAAAAATCATATCTCATGAACCATATAAGATATTTTCACAATCTTTTTATTATCTTAAAGATCTTGAACTATGTCACATTTCGTTTTCAGACGTGACCCCAATCTGACCTTTCCTTCCGGTCGAAACCGGAAGGTTAAGTGAAACAATATGCTGAATTACTATTCCCTGTATGTACGAATAGACATATCGCGTGTGCACAGAATACGTACACACAGCAATATACGGAGTTTAATATTGGCCTACAACGTAAAGGCCTTGTCACACGGGGCAATTTTCAGGCAATAAAAGTTGCTGGCAATGAGATTGCTCGGAGATTGCCCTGTGTGGCATTTCATGCAATCCAGTGGCAATGAGTAGACTAGCTGGCTTTCTACTTTGAGGCAATCTGTCGAGGCCATCTCCAATCACATTGCGTATCAGTGATCACGTGACATTTTATCACAAGCAAAAACATTTTCAGCGGCGGCCATTTAATTCTCGTTTACATGAAAAAAATAACTGAGGAATTTTGCCGTTCTTATTAACTCCAAAGCAAAATACAAGAAAATAAAATGGGTTACCGAGAAAGAGGAAAAATATAATTGCATTATTAAGAGGTAAGTAGACATTATTTAGAGGTTTATTGGCCTAGAATGTGCGTTTGTAAAGTAGGCCTATCGTAAACATAATTATTGCATGCACAATCCAATGGAGGTTCGTGACGGACGAAACTGTTGTACTGCATCTATTTCATGATTTCGTAAAAACTATACTGAGTCTACTCTTTCGCTGTTTTTGCAGTGTACCTACATGATTTTAAGTTTGCATTTTAACTAAGGATAATGACTGAGCATGGATAGATTATTGTCCAGAAAAAAGTAAAAAAACTGCCATGCAGTCAAAGTCAAAAGAGCATCGTAACTCGCCTACATATAATGTACAGTACATATACATGTATGCAAATCCATGTAAATATATACATGTTCGTGTGTTGTTGTCTCTTCTGCAATTCTGCATGTTCTTCGTGTCAGCGAAATATATCCCTAACTCAACCTAAAGAGATGCTTTTACTTGATTAGTCTGCTAGTTGTAGCCACAAAATTGTCATAGGGGCACCTGTTTTTCTGAGCTAGGTTACATTTGTTGTTTTGTTATTATTAAGCATAAAAAGTCTGTCCCTCTATGCTTTAAAGAAAGGTCAGGTCTTATAACATAAAAAAAGATGAAGAGCCTGCATAAAAAAAAAGAAAACTAATAAATGAAGAAAAAGCTGCAGAGGGATGAGTAATATGAGTTTTAATTGGAAAATAAACATGCAGGTGTGTTGGTGGACAACATGTGTACACCAATTATAGAGGGCATTCTCTTTACTGGAGTAATACATGTTGGCCTTTCCCCATTCAGAATAAATTTTTCACAGAATCATTTGAACATTTATTTATATTTTGTATTTTAGCTCTCCAGTATGCCGAGTAATTGGAATTAGATGCAATGGCTGGCATCAGTGAGAATCAGTTCAACAGCCTAGAAAGCATCTAAAACACAAGCCCCAAGGTAACCAATAAATCTGTGGTACAATTATTGTAAATGTGTGTGTGTGTGTGTGGATGATTGCACTCCTCCTGACTGCCCTATGATCCACTCACATGACCCCACCAACCTACATTGAAGATTGTGATTTTTATTTTCAAAAAGCAATTCTTTTAAAACTTTATCCACAATGTTGTATTCTTTCCCAGTGAAAACAGGTCAACTCGTATGCGTGCCAACTCGTACTATTACCAACTCATACTCATTTTGGTCAACTCGACCCGTAAAAATATTTATTACTGAATATTTACTGGCTTGTGTACGGGTTGACATCCGGTTAATTTAGCTACACTATAGTGTCTATAGTTCCTCATAATACTAGTAGTGCTTATGTCTTGTGGTGATGGATGCATTGCAGTTTACTTGATACTAGCACTTAATTTTTCTCACTAAAAGTAGTCCAGAAACAAATATCAGCATTTATTGAGATAATGAAACAGTCACATCATGGAGGAAGGAAGACGTCACATGTAACTTTCTATTCCATTGTAAAACCTAACTTAAAGGCATTGTTCTGAAGGGATCATTTTTCTAAAGTTGCATAAGTTTTCTGAAGTTACATCAATCCATCATCCTGATAATAACATATGAGGGCATTCTAAGTTATGTGTGCTTTGTTAGCATGACCCATTATTCTTCGTCCCTCTTTGAAAACATTTAATATTGTTTTTACATGATTAGTTTATATTTCAGATCATCGGTATCCATTTGTGCTACTGCTACAAGGTGTGCCAGAGTCTGTGCAACTTTGTGATCCAATGGCCAGCATTTGAAGTTTATCCATTCATCAAAGGAGTTAATGTATGATTCAAATTATTTTATATGGACTTATCCTATCTGTGGCAGTCTTTACCCTCAAGAGAATTGATTTTTAGGACCTCAAGACATACCTAGGTCTTTCTAGGAATTTCTTTAACATGTTAGAACAAAATTAGTACTGAGGAATTCTTATTATATTTTTGACTGGACCCAAACATCCTCACAAAATGTAGCTATTAAGCAATATCTGTTGGTGATCTAGTAAATGTATATTGCCGACAGTGAATCCCTGGCAGTTGGGCCATGTAAACATAACCCCCCAATCTTCATTGCATGGGTGTGTCAGCCTTGGAATACCTTTTGCCAGATCACCCAATTAAAGCACTAGTATAAGGGGCCCTTATACTTAGAATAGCTTGTTTGCCCTCCCTTCCTAGTTCTTGGATTCTATAGTGCTGCAATGATAGACCAAAGAATTTTAGACAACAAATGTGTTGGTTCATCACCAGTGGCAGTACATGCCATCACTAAGAACTTGGGGGGAGGGGGAAGGCATTTTATTCCAAAATTACCGATTCCAATGACAACCCCTGAATGTCACCCATTCTGAACTCACTAAATTGTACATACAGAGTGTACATTTATTTTAAATGCAGATTGTTTCTGTTTTCTTGTCAACAAAGGATCATGGTTGGGTTCATTTACACTGAAGTCATTTCACTTGTTGCATGTGTAAGACCATGTACACTCATTTCTAGATTGGTTACAAGTAGGTTAAACAGGTCAACAAAGTGGTTTCAATTGATTGTGGGAGGAAATGTGGAACCACAAAAGTCAAGTCATGAAACCCAACAGACAGTTAAAATAAATATGTATTTCATTGTTTTATTAGCACCCATACAACTCTGATTATTTCAGTGTCTAACAATTTATGTACAAAATGGCATCTGATCTTTATGTTGTAAATCTGTAGTATGGACAGACATTTTGCCAATCATGTGTACAACCTTGAAAATGTAAAAATCAATGTAGAATTTGTTTTCAAATTTTATAAATTATTTTGTAATTATTTGCAGATTAGGTGAAAACAAAGACAATTTATAAGCATGTCACAATAAGGAGATGCTTGATTACAGTGTCACTATCATTGTCAATTTATCATTACACTTTTTTTTATAAACTTGACCTGAAAGTGAAGTATATTATAAATAAAGATCACTCTCAGTATAAAACATGCAGTCCATCAATTAAATAAATTTTATACAAGACTTAATACCAATGTTGGCTTCATTTAAATCTAGAATTGAAAGGTTTTTCCATAAAAAATGAAAAGACGAAAAGCAATTATCAAATTTGATCTAGTGGATATAATTACATTAAATTTTGTTTGAATTGGGAATTATTTACTTTTGTGGGGGCAGGGGAAGATGGAAAGCACGGATGCAAGCTTTCTTCCAACTTTATCATGTATTAGTTATAAGCTTGTTTTCTAATGAAAGGCTAATTAGCTGATATCCATACAAGCAACCCCAGCCAATTTTAATCCAGTTACTATACATGTAGTCCCCTTCTACGCTAAATAAACTTTGTGACTTTATGCCCATAATAATGCTGAATAGGTTGATCTGGCTGCCTACAACCCTGGCAAACTATTTTCATATGAGTGATTTTTAATGTTGATTTATCATCGAGCATGTTTTTTGAAAAGTATGTGTTGGGCTAGTGTCAATATTTAAAATAAAAAACAGTGTTCCAAGTCACACTTGTTAATTTCTAATTTATTGCTTAAATCTCACAACTTTTTCAAGTTCAACAGCCAATATCTCAAGAACTAAATGACATATTAGAAAACAAAAAACACAATTGAATTCCTTACATTAATAGCTTGTAATTCGTGTGAAATGACTTATCATAAATGCTTTGCCAATGGTCCAATTAGTGGCACACGAAGTAACGATTTTACAAATTTTAAAAGGTCATATCTCATAGCTTTAATTTGATGTATAAGTTGACAATTTTTTTTTCTTTCATAATCATGAGGTCATATATGACCTTCAAAACACCTAATCTGACCTTTACTTCCTGTCCAAACAGTAAGTTCAAATTCAACACATTCTAACGCAAAATTGATATGTCTTTTGAATATGAAATTGATAGTTATTATAAAATATGACAAACCCTTGCACAATATAATATTTACATCATCGTTGAAAATTTGATTGAACCGGAAGTGGATTCGAACACCGTGTGTTTGTTCTAACAAACACTTAAGCTCTAGTTATCTTTGTAATGCTTCACAGTTCTACAAGTGCCAGGACAAGGAATATGTACCTCCATCAATGTTTGAGAAAACTTCACAAGGAATGTCGGCGACTTTTAAGCATCTGTTTACTTTTACACAATTGTAAAATGTCTCAAAATTTGAAATAATTTTGTAGAAAGCACAGACTAATCAAAAAGATATTTTCACTGAATTTTACCAGGAACCTTGTGAGAGATACACAACTTTCATGAGAGGTGGGATGTTGAGAGGTAAGACTTACTTCTCATTAGATGGACTAAATGTATGCTTGTATCAGGGTACTGTTCATTCAAAATTGGCTTTTTGGCCCTAACCGAGAAATGATTTTTAACGTTTCATTCTTATCTTTAGTAACAAGTAATAGAAACATTTGTGGTGAACTCTTTGAAACTCGGTAAAGACCAGGTCAGGATATCTGTATGCGATGTTGAAAACAAATCTAATTACTACAAAACATGCCGTGCTGAACTATCACAAGTATTTTTTTTAATTATTTATGTAACGATGGGAGCCATTGCTAGATGACTGGTTCGGACCCCACCTGAGTGATTTGATTGAGATCCAAGCCTGGGACAGCAAATTATGGTACACAGCACAGTTCCTTTTCGTTTATTGACATATAAAAAAGAGACCCTATAACAATACAAAGACAGAAATACAATCAATTGATTTCTAATAAATAAAATAAATCAACATTTTAACCAAAACATTTAGTGACTCTGACTCATTACAGTCTGTGTTAC
>CM055816.1:102825205-102863833 GCA_029582265.1 Zoroaster sp. YZ-2022 | reverse complement strand
GTCGGGTTTTCATTGGGGTTTTTTCCCCCACTTTTTAAATTTTCAAAAAGCACTGAATACAAACATCACGTCCAGCGTTCTCGGCTGCTGTGCTGTGAGGCGACTAATTATACATGTTTTGGCCATAAGAATGGAACGAAATACTGCGGTCTAAATAAACAAATACAAATATCAGGCAGTCAGAAATATAATTTGACTAATGTTTTACTTGAGTCATTGTACCACAAAGAGACTTTTTATGGTATTTGTGATACATTATCAATGTTTAAATCACTAGGCTAGGTTATATTTATTGCGTATCAGATTATTAATAGGAAACTCACTCACAGCGACCCTCTGATGGCAAAACACCCAAACATGAAAAACTGACAATTCTAACAAAATTATAATAAAATTTCAGCAATTACCTTCTTTTTAATATTATGAGATGGTTAGTAAACTGAAGGTATTTTTTTCTTTTTTTTTCTTTTTTTTTTCGTTTGTTTGTTTGGTGTTTTTTTGGGTGGGGGGAGGTCCAATAATGAAATATATTTTAATTTAATTTCCTGCAAATTACTTCCGTGGTTAAAAACAGTTATCTTTATTTCACAACAAACCTTTTGATGGCCAAACAGTATATCTCTAAATACATTTCAGTTTTTAGTAGTGATGTATAGCCCTCTACATATTTCAAGTATTTGTGATCTATAAATCTCAGAAATAATCTCAATGTAATATATTTTTTGTTGACAAAACATTACATATGGAATAAATTTGAAGTCAAAAACATCTAACTCTGACGTATCATGTTATACCAAATAGAAACATCATGATAAAAAAACGTGACATATGATTTACAAACGAAACATATTGGTCATTTAATGTTTTCAGAAATGAAAACAGCGCCCTCAATTTACAACGAAATCTAAACAAATGAAATATGTCGAGTTTTGTCATCAAAGAATACAAGCACTGTGCGTTATTAGGTATGGCTCTGACAGGTTTACGTCAGCTACAATTTTAGTTTCTTTGCCGCTGAAAACATCAAAATAGTGAATGTCAATTATTTATTGTTAAATTAAACTGTTATTGTAATAATTGTGACAAAAATTGATAAATATTGTAATAATGCCCAGAGTTAGTAAGTATTTCACACATCTATGTATAGGATATAATTATAGCAATATAAAAAACTGTTTAAGTAAAATTATTTAAGTAAGATTTGTAGCTTACCTGAAGACGATCAGAACATACTGATCGAAACGTCGAGTTGTAACCACCTGCCACAAACAGTCTTTCCTTTAAAAATAATTTTGAATACATTTGTTGATACCAAATCGTGAATCACCAACTTGCAGTAAAAAAATAGTTTAAAATTCCGCTGGTTCACCTGATTATTGTGTGCATGATGAGAGAAGGGAACCAGGTATTTCGAAGGTTCCTTTCACACAATCAAGTATGACATCATTTCTATAAACTCACACTTTGCACTGGCTAAAGGTAATGCCCTATATGTAGTTATTTTGTGAAATTATTCGAATGGTAATTAATTTGTAATAAAACGTGCACCTTACTGCCCAGAAATGTTCAGTAATACCGAAATTGATTTACAAATTAACTCATATTTTGCATTTGATGTGCAGTTATAAAAATTGTTAATTATTATAATAAAGTAACTGTGCAAATAAATAAATAAATTTAAAAACCCAACAAACAATTAAACAAACAAACGTAACAAATTAATCTCTGAGAAAGACCTGCTAGGTTCATAACTACTATTTTCTAATAAATAGATAAATACAAATCTCATAATTTGTCAGTTTTTGCAATAAAGTACACGCATGCAGTTCTGTAGAATAAGAAACTGTTTGACCCATCTGTTTTCTTCTTCTTCTTCTTCTTCTTCTTCTTCTTCTTCTTCTTCTTCTTCTTCTTCTTCTTCTTCTTCTTCTTCTTCTTCTTCTTCTTCTTCTTCTTCTTCTTCTTCTTCTTCTTCTTCTTCTTCTTCCCCATTTTGGCAATATGCGACCACGAGGATTTATTGTCCCTTTATCTGCATGTTCCATAATTATTCACTTAATTGTTTGGATACCAGTAGACCCAGGGGTGGATACAGCAATTGCATCGAAAGAGGCTGAAATTGTATTTAAAAAAGGAAATTTACTCTTGCCCTGAAATTTAACATCTTCAAATTTGCTCGACAGAGGGCGGGGATTCGGAGGGGGAAATGTTTGCATGTTCAACTTTTCCCCGGAAATTTTGCATCTACAAAACTTCGCATCGACCTTAATCATAAAAGCTCTGCAAGTAAACCTCGTTTCAATAAAACCCAATTATCAAAGTACTGGTTAACCACACTGTATCAACCTCAAAAATTAAAGCACTGGTAAACCTCACACTGACCACATCAATAAAAGCACCGGTAAACATTGTTTCAACCTCAGTATTAAAAGCACTGGTAAACCTCACACTGACCACATATCAATAAAAGCACCGGTAAACATTGTTTCAACCTCAGTATTAAAAGCACTGGTAAACCTTCAATGCAATCCCAGGCAAATAAAACTCCAGTACTGGTGGGCTAGCAATGTTTGCCGACCCTAACTGTTCAAAGTCTCCCTGAATTGGCTTGAGTTGTACCAGCGATATTTTAAATATCAAAGTTATTTCCCTGAACGGGCTGGAAATCATTGTCAAACATGTCCAGCATTATTTTTCGCACACATCAATTTTAAAGGCAGAGGAATGATACCTACTATAGAGGATTGACAGTTTGGTAGTTTTAAAACAAACATAATTGCCCCCAGCAAAATGCACAGATTCGGTTACTATTTATTCCGGTTACTATGCATTTTAAGTATCTGGTTTGCAATATATGCTATTATTGAGCAAATCATTTATTCAATGTTTTTCTTCATTGAGTTAGAAACAGAAAGGCATACACCCATCACAACTTCTAAGTTCCACGTAATATTTTTTTAAAGAATATCTCAACAAGTATTGCATCAATTTTAAAAATTCAAAAAGCAAATGACAGAATGACATGTTCTACACAGCTCGTAATGAAATGGTTGAAATTTAATCATGCATGCACAATTGACAGTGATTTGAGTGAAAATTTAGCTGGAAAAAAGTTGCAGTATAAAAACATTAGCTTCAAGGGCACGTTACACATTAGGGGAACTTAGAAGTTGTGATGGGTGTATAATAGAACATTTCAAAAAGGATTTTCAAGGCCTTATGTAAGAAAGATTAACGTTTAACCATATAAAACAGTCAAGGCGATGATTTCCAATATTTCTAGATGATTGTTTGCCTTTCAGAGAAAAAATCGGCATAATGGAAATTGGGAGCCACATGAGCTTAAAGTGTCTATAATAATAAAACACTGGGCCTGAAACAAATAGAAATAATATTAACAAAATGTGTCTCTAAACATGGACGAAACCATCTCTGTCAACTGAACAAAGCTATGGCGCCTAAGGATAGCAATCGTTTACTCGGGTGTGTGGGCGCTATGTCATTTGTTGGTTGACTTGGGTTTTGAAAACACCAGTATAGGAAAGGAAGACCGCTCTCTGGCAGGTGGTTACAGGAAATTGCGACGTTATGTCGATCGATTCTCGATAGTGGATGCGTACGCTCTTAGACGTTATATCAAAACTAGTCAGTAGATGATACAGGAATTGATATGGTGTTCTTACGTCAGTTGGCGGTTGACGTCCATTGAGCTTGAAAGTAATCATAACGTTCCGTATTTGAATTTGAGCATTGCATAAGACCTATTCTTTCCTGAGCAGAAAGGGATTTGGTGTCAAATTCCGTTACTACAAACTTTCGGAAGGTAAGACACTGGTTGTTCGATTTACTTTTGCCAATGAACATGAATAGTATTTGGTTTGCCATCAGTTATGGGTGTTACTCGCATTCTATGATAACATCTCGCATTGATACATTAGTTTTCATTGGACTATTTGATTGTTGGAATATACCCATTTTGTTTCCCTTATCAGACTCATTTAGAGCGTTGCAAACTTGATTATATACCAACATTTCCCGCGCTCCCAAATGCCACTATTTTAAAAAATTGAGTAGTAAGGGCTGGAATCCTCCGGCTCAGACCCATTTCATGGTAAAACTGACTCTCGACATCTGGGTAAATTTTATTGAGCTGAACAAACAAACAAATCTGCTGACACAGAATAATTGTTAGCGAAATGGGAGTTAAAACAAATTGTCATGTCTTATATTGTTTCTAGCTGGTTCTCAGCCCAAATTTTTTAGCAGAATAATTTGCTAAGCAACATATTCTTCTTTAATAACAGTTCCATGAAATTGACCCCTGGTCCAGAGAGGGCTTAGAAACCGAGTTAAGAGTTTTTTATTTATTGTGCTTTTTTTAAATAGTTAAGCTTAGGCTATCTGCCAAAAAACAGGCATTCTTATATATGCGCTTCATTCCATTCATCAAATGTGTTGGTCTCAGGCTAAGTTCTGAAAATCCTCTAAATAGGGGGTTGGTACAACACTCACTACAGCCCTCTCACTACAAACACTCACTATATCTATGGGATGGTAAAAACATCCTCTAGACCAACTATGGGGTATGTGGTCTCAAATTATGCTATAAATTTGGAGAAAAAGTCGATTTGTTTTAGTGTTAAAGATTATCTAATTGCGCAATTGTTTTCGGCATTGTTTATATACAGCAGCCACTTTCATACATGTGTTTATTTTTGTGATTATGTTTAAATAATAGTCCATGAACACTCTGCAATAATGGTGTCGTGGTAAATTTGTATTGGTTTTGTACGTTACGGTGTATGTAGAGCTCAAAATAACAGCGCTGACATATTATAGTCTGTGTTTGTGGCTGATTTTACCTTGAATTTTGAATCGCTTCTTTCCTTAAGGATCACTCAAAGTATTTCAAATCACGGAAGTAAATCTTGGGTGGAGGGGGGATGGCGGGATGGGGGATATATACATAACAGCAAAAGAAACGTCACCCCCTAAATTTTGATAAGTCTGAGAACATGTTTAGCTTATGTGTCCCTCAGAACGTCACATATGACAATTTTTGAGGGCAACCAAATTTGCCACATTGTGTTCGTGTTAGACTCCATACTCCATACATATTAATTATAAAATGAATATTTTTAGGGGTGACGTTTCGTTTGCTGCTATATCCAATACTGCTGGTACACGCGAATTCCTTTTACAAGATCGCGAATTCACAAAGTACCATGGGTCGTCAACACATATCCTTAATAAATTATGCACGCTAACTTGCACTTGCGTGTGTTGTACGTGTACGTATACATAGTCTATGAACTAAGGCCAAAACAAACGTTCGGTTTCTGGTCTCCGCGTGTCTCAGACCAGCGCATCGGCATTTTAATTTACTTTTATTTTGCTATGAAACGATGTCCAATTGCAGCCAAAATTGCTGGATTGATTAGACTTCTGCCGTGCTGTGATTTAAACAACTTTTTCACATAGATGCATGAACGTTTGCCTGATTTGTGAGGCCTCTCTTAGCCACCATACCTAGTATTTAGGAAATTTGGTCTCCACGTATACAATGTATCTTGTTTACCCTGTTGGCCAAAAATATTGCCGGTCGAGCGTAAAATTATGATTAAAAATTTAAAACAAATTAAATAATAAATTGTTAAAACTAATAATAAATAAATAAATAATTGCTGCCACCCAAAAAACAAACCATTAAAAAATAATTAAAATGAAACAAAGTGCTAGTTGAGACAAGAACTATTATCTCATCATGAAACTATTGTCTTATTATTATATTATATTGGGACCGTCTAATGATTGCCACACGTTCCCCGATCGTAGATTGATTGGATAGCCGCCCGTCAGATATAAAATGAGACTTGCCTGTTGTTATCCCCTTGGGTGAAATATTGTATTAATTATAGCTTTTGTCAAACACCAGTCAATTGTTGTTCCTGCCGCTGATCAGATAGTATACAAAATAATAACAATTGAATATCAGGAACGTATAAAAAAGACGCAAGTTACTGTTTTCACCTTTTTTGCCATCCTGTAATTTATATGCAATATATATATTTTTGTCGATGGGGATAATATTTCTAAAAGAAAATATGTTCCGAAAACTAAAGAGCTTCTTGGCAGTTCTCGGGTTTGGCAAAAGTACATTGCAAATCATGTTCATGACGAGCAAAGTTATTCAGAAATCAACTGAGAAATCCTCCGTTTGCGTATGGTTTCTGGGGAATAAATGATTCCCTTTTAATTATACAAATGTTCTGAATGTGATTTAACTAATTCTTAATAATTGTCTCCATACTTTTTGCTATAATACGTAAAAATGAATTTTTTGACTGACCACCCTTTCTCCTCCATTGACTTTGTGCGCAAACGTGTGCGTTTATTTACAACTTTTCCAAAAACCAAACTCCCACTGATCAGGGCTGCCATTTTTTAATCTTATTCTACTTCCTTGAAATATCACTCTTGCATTTAACAAACCCACTCCTCCTTGTTAGATGTAGAAAATTGTCTTGCTCAAAGACACAAATCATTATTTTTTTACCATGGTCAAGTAATTTGTAATTTCCATTAGTATCAAACATATTCACAAGTGAAGTGCTTTTACCACTAGACCACTGCATGGCCTTCTACCTTTTCCCTATTAGGGCGTAGCTGCCCATTTGTTGAGGTATGTCTTTTAATCTGTTTTGAAAAAAAGACCATCAGTTATCAAAATAAATGAAAACTTTGATTATTGATGTTTTTATTCTAATATTTTGACAAGTTAAACATAATAACCATTTTTTGGGACTTAATGCAAAACTGATTCAAAACCACATAATATGAGACCACATACCCCCTAAGTGTTCCTCTAGGAATATTCTACCAATTTTTGAGTCAGACCTTAGATGTAGTTACAGCTGATCACTCACATTTTCTTTTTCTGGCCAGTGTTCTTAGTCTGTGTGGGTAATAAAGAGAGCTAAATATAGGTATAATAATAATAATAATGTCGGTCATTTTAAAAGCGCTCTTAAACAAGGTATCAGAGCGCTGTGCATTAATACCCCTGCTCATCAGGCGCATAAATCATTCACTGAAACCATGTCAGCTCCCTGGGAGTACAGCTCAGTGCTGCCATTTTTGGCGCATATGGGCTAATCCAAACACAACAACCAACTCTGCCCTCACAGGTACCCATTTACTCCTGGGTGGAGCTGACGACTCAGCCACCAGAACACAAATCCAATGCAC
The DNA here is from genome assembly GCA_029582265.1 of Zoroaster sp. YZ-2022. Taxonomy (NCBI): domain Eukaryota; kingdom Metazoa; phylum Echinodermata; class Asteroidea; order Forcipulatida; family Zoroasteridae; genus Zoroaster; species Zoroaster sp. YZ-2022. The sequence continues at coordinate 102,856,585 of CM055816.1, read as the reverse complement.
TAAACCGCTCAACCATGGCCCTCCATAATTAACTCCATAATATAATTAATCGTCACCGGTCCACAAAGTGACACAAACTTGCCCACTAGACAAAATTTACATTTGAAAAAACGGCGTTTGAAGTTGGTCTCTTTTGAAACACTTTTCTTCATCAAAATTAATATTTTGAATTGTTGTCACTTGTGGTCTCTATGGAACTTTCGAATTATGGAAATATGTTTTTGGACTCTCTGATGTTTTTTAATTACTGAGCAATTAACCGCTGAAGACACTATAATGTTTGTGTTAGTTCGTGAAACGAAAACTGTCAAAAAAAACCCTATTTACGTTTACATAAAGTGACACGCGGTATTTACTATGTAAAGTTTGTGTCGCTTCGTGAAAACACAAAATCACGGTGCACTGTGGGTTTGCGCATAAGGTTTGTGTCACTTCATTGAAAACGTTTCATTCTGTCGGCCACGGCGTTCACAGTGTATTGTCTACGGTGATTTCACTTAGTGTCCGTTCGTGAAAACGCAAATTTTTACTTTCTCACAAGTTTAGTTTTTCCTAATTAGTCAAACTAAGAAAGTTGCACACTTTCAGCTTCAAAACTTCGTGACATTGTAGATTCTGATGAATATCGCCGGTGACGAAATAATAACAACAATCATGAAACAAAATCTTTCCATGGTAAACCAAAACCTTGTACGCACAGTTCATTCAGTTATTTTGTTCCAAATAACATACAAATTCAATAAAATGTTGAAGAGTCTGTTTGGATGTATAACTTATTGTTAATGCAATAATAAAGCATGTATGTACATAGCTGTTGAATATGTAAGCTTTATTTGTTGTTTATAAGAAGATGCAAGTACGTACTCAGAACGGGTCTTAGTTAGTAAAGAGCCCAATAGTTTAAGAACACTCTGAATCAGTTTGCCTATTTAGAACCTGTCATTGCAAATGTCATAACATGGTAAACCAAAACCTTGTACGCACAGTTGATTCAGTTATTTTGTTCCAAATAACATACAAATTCAATAAAATGTTGAAGAGTCTGTTTTGAATGTATAACTTATTGTCAATGCAATAATAAAGCATGTATGTACATAGCTGTTGAATATGTAAGCTTTATTTGTTGTTTATAAGAAGATGCAAGTACGTACTCAGAACAGGTCTTAGTTAGTAAAAGCCCAATAGTTTAAGAACACTCTGAATCAGTTTGCCTATTTAGAACCTGTCATTGCAAATGTCATAACAGATTGGAACGGAAACCCACATTAACTGAGCTATGTCGTGGCGGTTATAATCCTTAGTTACGCAACTAAGCATGCACATAACATAATGCCTTGCTGGTTCTTGTTTTCTTTTAACATTCTCACGACCCATAATTAACTTTTCAATTTCAATTCCGACTATATCAATATTTTTGTGTATTCATATATTTATGTGTTATTTGGCCCTGAATAATATATCAAGAACTTTTAAGTTGCGTTCACAATTAATAAACAAAGTGAAAACAAAATATATCTCAAGACGTTTAATTTGTCAATCTTAACGATATAAATCCAATAAGTCTGGACTGTTTTGCTTCCTCATTTGTTCAGACTTTAACAGGTCTTTGAGAACCCTGTGCATCTGAAATCCCTTCTCCGGTCACTGTTTCCTCATTAATTGGCTGAAACAAGGTTGATTGTGTTTAGCTTGAAGAGATACTTTGATTCAAAAGAGTGTAAGACCGGCAGGCATACTATTACATAATTTAAATAACAAGAGTGGTGGATATTGGTGATTAGTCGATTAAAGGAACTATACATATCAGGCCTAAAGGAACCAACGAACGTAAAATGCAGGTATTTGGAAACCTTCGCAGAGCTTTTCACCATCAAACACAGCGTCGTCGTCGTCGTCGTTAATTTGCTATTGGTGTTATTTGGTTCTCATTGTTGCTGCTGCTGCTGACTGGCTATGTCAGTCACAATAAACATTCAATGGACTTTTTAAATATATTATTTAAAGCTTTGTAGAATTGTTTTCCCCTGAGAGATTGTTGGTTATAAATGTTGTTGGCATGACAATATCCATCGATACAACTACCAGTTCAATATATTGTTCACTATGTTGTCTCATGGAGTCTGATAGACATAGACTGGTCAGACTTTGTGTCACGAATGAAGGCTGGCAGAGATGATATGCGGATGTTGGTGTTTTACGGGGTGGAAGGAGGTGGTTCAGTGGAAAGATATGTGGTGAGGTCACGTAATGAAACAGGTTGATCTGACCTGAGTAATTACAGACGACCTGTTTATGGGTACGAGACATGGCAGAGTACGCCCCCAAACTGGGGGGGGGGGGGTATTAACCCAACATTTTTACATCCCCCCTCAAAATAAGTACCAACTTATAAGAAACCAGTAAAAATACTCAAAAAATCATTTTAGAGCGTTAACCCCCTGTACATGACCCCTGAAGATTTGTTTTTGTGAAACGGCATGGCATCCTCACTTCTTGCGCAGATTACCTGAGTACCGTTGGTGGGGCACCAGTCTATTTTGTTTAATACACAGTGATAGGGAAGCAATGAAGAGAACATCACTTCCACATTTATTTTAAAGTACTTTCTCATGTTTATCTGTTGAAATTTTAGCATACTATTCCATGGCAACCTTTCATTTGCCTTATGAAACAAAAAAATCTGATTAAAAAGTAACATGTATATGAATAAAACACCGTGTTCCTGCAGGTTTATATGGATTGCAAAAGATTTTATTTCATTATTGTATCAAACTTATTTTATCCTGGAATAATATAAAATTGAGATTTGCTTTTAACATTTTCTAGAAAAGAATTAATTAATAAAATAGTATAAATGTAAAATAGTAGTTATTGGCCTCAGTTATGTTTAAACCTAGAAAGTTCTTTCTCAGAGAAAGAACCGCTAGGTTCGACATGTAACTACTATTTTGCCAGCAACTACTATTTTGCATTTATATACTACAGGTCCTTTAGGTTGGTAAGCAGTTTCCAACAGCCATCTCACTATTTATAAAATAGTACAAAATATATTTATCTAACTAACATTAACAACATATTTCATGGCTAAGCAGGGATTTTGGATTGTACAATGCCAAAATGTGTTTCTGTAAATGATACAGTAGATCTAATGCTCTTGAAGTTCTGCTAGTAGATGTGAAGCATCATCTTTAGATATAGTAATATTTGCGATAACATGTATTGAAATAATCTCTTTTGAGTAGTAAGGGTTCAACGTAGTAAGGGTTCTGAGAAGAACCTTTGGTTAACTCAACATTTCAATCCGTATGCTTTGAACATCGTCTGGGGGGATTGTGCAAGAGGGGCTTAAGTAGCTCGGTGGAGGATCCTGACCACGAGAGTAGTATGTATGCCGCATCTTGACCTCCGTTGTGGAGGGATTGAGGAGGACCTCCTCAATTCCCTCCTCAATCCCTCCACAACGGAGGTCAAGATGCTGCACACTCAAATCGGATGCTGCGCGCGCGCGGGCACGTCTGGGCGCGCGCGTGACTCCCTCCACACAAAACTGCACACAAAATACTTACTCCCTCCTCACAAAATACTGCACACTACTCCTGTACTCAGCATGCATATTGATGATTTCGGGTGGAGGTGTGCAGTTTATGACTCTCGGAGAGTGTGTAGTTTGTGTGGTGGAGGGAAGAAATGATGCGCAAACGCCACCATGCATATTGATGATTTCGGGCAAGTTTGAGACAGTCGTTTCTCACACACATCACTCTTGGTCGTTTCCCATCAAATTGGAAATGTGCCAAACTGGAGCGTATAAGACATTTGTGTGGTGGAGGGAGTAGTGCGCAAGCGCAGCATGCATATTGATGATTTTTCCTTAAGGGAAGTAGAAAGGGGAGGGACAACAACGTACGAAGACAGACAAAAGAACGACTGTACATGAAGCTATTCAAGTATGATTTGTTAAATTTAATTTTAACAGCAATCTTTGACATCAATATATTAACAGATGGTTTTTATATGGGTTTTAAATTGGAAAACATTTGATAAACTGAAAACATTAAGTATTATTATTATTGTTATTTTAAATTCTAACAAATTCGGGGCCTTTAGAACATTGAGTGTTTACTCTTTGAGTCTTTACTCTTTGAGTCTTTACTCTTTGAGTCTTTACTCTTTGAGTCTTTACTCTTTGAGTCTTACTCATTTCGCTACTCATTTGCTCATTTCGCTGCTCATTTACTCATTTCGCTACTCATTTGCTCATTTAGCTACTCATTTGCTCATTTCGCTACTCATTTACTCATTTCGCTACTCATTTGCTCATTTCGCTACTCATTTGCTCATCTCGCTACTCATTTGCTCATTTCGCTACTCATTTGCTCATTTCGCTACTCATTTGCTCATTTCGCTACTCATTTGCTCATTTCGCTACTCATTTGCTCATTTCGCTGCTCATTTACTCATTTCGCTACTCATTTACTCATTTCGCTGAGTCTTTACTCTTTGAGTCTTTACTCATTGAGCTTTGAGTCTTTACTCTTTGAGTCTTTACTCTTTGAGTCGAAATGAGCAAATGAGCAGCAGGCAAATGAGTGGTAATAAATGAAAATGAGCGAAATGGCGAAATGAGTGAATGGCAAAATGAACAAATGGTGGCGAAATGAGTAAATGAGTAGCGAAATGAGCAAATGAGCAAATGAGCAAATGAGCGCGAAATGAAATAAATAAATGAGTAAATGAGCGGCAAATGAGTAAATGGTAAATGAGTAAATGAGTAAATGAGCAAATGAGTAAATGAGAGTAAATTAATTAACAGAGGTGGTTATTTTATAGATTTTTTTATTCCTACCAAAAAACACTATTATAGATGTTTTTTTTTTTTTAATTACAGTAGTCTTTCTGAAACATCTGGTCTTTCATTATCACTCTTCCTCGTTCTCTTCATCCTCGTTCTCTTCATCCTCGTTCTCTTCATCCTCATTTAGTTGAAGTAGTAGTCCGTCAAATTTGGTATGGTGTTTAGGCATTACTCTGTTCAGAGCTTTGTTTACTTCCATGCCTTTATTTACTTTTTCTTCGAGATCTTCCGCAATATCCTGATGAGTCCCATTATCTTTCAGATGTAGGTAACTTGACAAAAAATCCTTGTATTTGTTGGAAAAGATTTCGCTTGACTGCCCAAAGGGTTTTCCTATTGGCTTTTCCTTGGCTTGATCTTCCTCCTCATACCCCGTTGACGTACTTTTCATATTTTCACACCACATCTCTTCAGTAGCTTCTTTAGCCTCTTCCAACCAGTCTCGAAAAGTGGCATTGTCTTCCAATTCAGAACTAGACTCATCCTCTTCCGATGATTCGTCATATTCCACCTCCGTATCGGATTCTGAATCATCTTCCTCGAAATCTTCGTCTTCATCCTGCGTAGATTCAGTTTCACAAGTTTCTATTTCCGAATCTTCAAATCTACGCTTTTTAACATCGGGTTCAGAATTATCGATGTCTGAATTGTCAGATTGGATAGCTTTAATTTCAGAATCATCGTCAACTTCATTCATTTTAGATTTCTCTTCATTATGTACATGTTCTGCATGCCTCCGTAGGTTATATCTCCGTCCAAAGCTTTTGCTGCACTGGTGACAAGCATGGGGTTTGACAGCAGAAATAACATCCATGTTGAATCTCTGATGCTTAATCTCCGATTGACAAGAAACGGAAGAAATAGTTTATATATAGGCCTATAACTACTCATTTCGCTGCTCATTTACTCATTTCGCTGCTCATTTACTCATTTCGCTGCTCATTTACTCATTTACTCATTTACTCATTTACTCATTTACTCATTTACTCATTTACTCATTTACTCATTTACTCATTTACTCATTTACTCATTTACTCATTTACTCATTTACTCATTTTGCTGCTCATTTCGCTGCTCATTTACTCATTTCGCTACTCATTTGTTCATTTCGCTACTCATTTCGCTACTCATTTGCTCATTTCGCTACTCATTTACTCATTTCGCTACTCATTTGCTCATTTCGCTGCTCATTTGCTCATTTCGACTCAAAGAGTAAAGACTCAAAGCTCAATGAGTAAAGACTCAATGAGTAAAGACTCAAAGAGTAAAGACTCAGCGAAATGAGCAAATGAGTAGCGAAATGAGTAAATGAGTAAATGAGCAGCGAAATGAGCAAATGAGTAGAATGAGCAAAATGAGTGGAAATGAGAAAATGAGTAGCGAAATGAGTAAATGAGTAGCAATGAGCAAATGAGTAGCGAAATGAGTAAATGAGTAGCGAAATGAGTAAATGAGCAGCGAAATGAGCAAATGAGTAGCGAAATGAGTAAGACTCAAAGTAAAGACTCAAAGAGTAAAGACTCAAAGAGTAAAGACTCAAAGAGTAAAGACTCAAAGAGTAAAGACTCAAAGAGTAAAGACTCAAAGAGTAAAGACTCAAAGAGTAAAGACTCAAAGAGTAAAGACTCAATGTTCTAAAGGCCCCGAATTTGTTAGAATTTAAAATAACAATAATAATAATACTTAATGTTTTCAGTTTATCAAATGTTTTCCAATTTAAAACCCATATAAAAACCATCTGTTAATATATTGATGTCAAAGATTGCTGTTAAAATTAAATTTAACAAATCATACTTGAATAGCTTCATGTACAGTCGTTCTTTTGTCTGTCTTCGTACGTTGTTGTCCCTCCCCTTTCTACTTCCCTTAAGGAAAAATCATCAATATGCATGCTGCGCTTGCGCACTACTCCCTCCACCACACAAATGTCTTATACGCTCCAGTTTGGCACATTTCCAATTTGATGGGAAACGACCAAGAGTGATGTGTGTGAGAAACGACTGTCTCAAACTTGCCCGAAATCATCAATATGCATGCGGCGCTTGCGCACTACTCCCTCCACCACACAAACTACACACCTCCGGCATCACAAACTGCACACCTCCACCCGAAATTATCAATATGCATGCTGAGTACAGGAGTAGTGTGCAGTATTTTGTGAGGAGGGAGTAAGTATTTTGTGTGCAGTTTTGTGTGGAGGGAGTCACGCGCGCGCCCAGACGTGCCCGCGCGCGCGCAGCATCCGATTTGAGTGTGCAGCATCTTGACCTCCGTTGTGGAGGGATTGAGGAGGGAATTGAGGAGGTCCTCCTCAATCCCTCCACAACGGAGGTCAAGATGCGGCATACATACTACTCCCATAGCTCACTATTTTATTTTAAGCTAGGTTTCAACTTCATAGGTTCAGGGGTTACACAATTGTAAACTTTAGATTTATTTGGGAATTACCAACTTTGTATTCTCTTTCTCTTACTCTTACTAGTTACTATTTTATCATCGTGATTGTACAAACTACAGTTCTATGATAGTAAGAATAAATTTGGGTTAATATTTCATGTTTAAGATGATAACAAGTCCCAGGCATGTCAAATACAATGTTCCTAACTCCCATGGAAATTTCTTGATATACAGTAATACAAGTGGGTGCATGGTGAACTGACATAAGCGGCGATTCAAGAACGTATGATGGCGGTGCCTCCAGCTGTGCGCTCCCTTTGCGCGAGGCTGCCACGGACATGCTGATCGATAAATCCGATAGAGTTAAATAAGAACCACAATTTAATTCAATGTCACCGAGCGGAAATGAGCAGTAATTACCGCATACAAGGGCGGTAAATACTGCGTATAAAATCTCCTTGTGAGCCATTAGCGAAGCAAGAGCTTAATTTGACACAAGGCTAATTGTTTTCATTATTGTAATGTGTTACTGTAAACAATCAAGGTCAAGTGTGGAAATTATTAATAATTTGTTTATCTTTGGACTATTGCTGAGGGTAACGTATCAAAATTAACGTTATGATTCATATTGATCAACTGTGCGCTTGGTTGTCAAAACAAGTCTAAACAAGAACCGTTGTCAGGCGATGGCGTGCCTTTTAAAACGCTTGTTATCTAAACGCGAACCGCGCGCGAACCTTTTAAAAGGCTTGCCGTCCAGAAAGAGTTTTAATTAAGCAATGTGCGCACGGCATCATATGTATATATGGGATGACACAACGGGATACAAGCCTTTATGTGCTTGTACACAGAATAAATATATATAGGAAGGAACTGATCTGAAATATTATATAATAAGTGAAGCGAGCAAAGAAGAATTGGCTGATGCCGGACTCGAACCCGTACGAGCGCTCTACCAACTGAGCTAACCAGCCCCTATGATGGTGGGCGGTGCACTTATGCCAATTATCTATTCCTCTTTGGGGGACAGGTCAGGGGCCCAACCATATATGCTGAGTAGCCAGGGATCAAGCCCCGGTCAGATGCAAACAACCCGGGTAACGGCAGTAGCGGGAATCACACAAGCCTTTTACGTGGTTGTACACAGAATAAACATACATAGGAAGAAATATTATATAAACGGGAAGCGAGCAAAGAAAAGTTGGCTGATGCCGGACTCGAACCCGCGACTCTCGATTACCGTACGATTGTTCTACCAACTGAGCTAAACAGACCATATTCTACCAATGTTGGAGTTACAAAAACAATTACAAAGGTGATGCATGTACATTTGTAAATGCTCTTTCAGGAATTCATGATGAAATGTCTGCACAGATTATTTTGATATTACTACAAATTATTAAATTATAGGTTCTAATAATTTTTCGAATTCAGTAACCTCTATATCCAACTGCTGCAATCCTATTCTTAAAAATCAAGTAGAATCATTGTTCCATATCTTGCTGTGTACAAATATTGATTCATGTTACCCTAGCTTAATGTAGGTATGTGAACATCTATTTTAGAGGAATATACCAGTGTAAAGGGTACTTTTACTCTTCATGCTTCGTTTGATCCATTACGGATATTTGTATGCAGTAGTAAAGGGTTTTAAGTGCTGAAAATTCTTCAGGAAATTTTTTTAATTTCTTTGCAAATTAGACCTCCAAGTTTTTATATTACATTTATTATGTATTAAATGGATTATTAGTATGTCATGTAGCAAAAACGGATGGAAAAAAGGAACATTATAACTTACAAAATAAAGTAGATGTGTCATACAATAAACCACTTGGTTTATTAAAGAAGACTAATTAAAATATTTTAACAAAACATATTGACAATAAATAACTCAAAATGTACTTTTTTTAAGGATAATAAAAGCATCACAAAATGTCGTTTAGGGTAGGCAAGGGTGGGTAGCTCCAGGGGGGTCTAAGGGGTGAGGGAACAAGGCCATAATGTGAGAGGTGGGGCTGGAGTATTTGAGCATCAGACATGCAGGGAGCAGTCAGTTTGTTACAGGCAAGTTCTTGGTAAGGTGATTCTTTTGCGATGAAATCATATTTCCCAAAATTCTTGAACATCCCTTCACTACACTCATTTCCCACCCCACTGGAACGATATGACAACTCAGGGCAGGTGAAGTGTATTAAATAACGTTGAAGTAACGTTTGCTTGATGCTAGCAAGGTTGATCCATATTTGGTTAATTAAATAACGTCATTGTATTTATTTATTTATTTATTTTAGTTTTTGTATTTTTTAGTTTTTATTCTTATTTATTCATTTTTGGGGGGACATATTTTTCAAATACCAATACTATACCTTACCTGTAATACCTGACTTGTTCTAGTTTTGCAGGACAAGGACAATTTCCAAATCTGTATGGTGTATTAATGGTTGACGTAAACAACACCATGGATACCAATCCTGCCTTGATGGTTAGTGGTACCTCCAATCTGGTACCGGAAACCATATAATATGCCTGACGTAATCTTCTCCTCGTGTAGAGACACCAAACCCCATCAGAAACAGAGCATCATCAATATTCGGTTAGGAAACAGATTAAATTGATAACGTTGGCGGATCGTTTAATAAATTATCGAGACAACCTTGGCCGTGAATCTGGACAAAGACTCCACAAAATCCTATTGCTTCATCACAAAAGGATTCCAAAAAGCCACAGAAATTTGTTGGTACGTTGATATGACAACGGGATCAAAACATCTTGTTTAGGAACGCGTGGTCATGACAACGGCAGACCAATCTTTGTTTGTATGTCGTTACCATTTTCACGATTTGTCAGTATCGTTTGAAGCTTGCAGTTAGAAAGACATCCGTTCAGACAACATCATTGACATACATGTGAATCCTGTGCGTGATATTTGGATTTGGTCGTACAGTACCCACTGATTGACGTTCCATATAAAAAAGGGGTAGGTGGCAGTTTTAATAGATTTATACATTGTATTATAATTGGCATGTGCCAAAATAACGTGTGATCAAATTTATATCTGATTTATATGTATTTGTTTAAAGCCAGTAGCCATTGATGATAACATGAGAGTAGATGCATCTATAGCTTATCTAGACAATTGTATATACAAATCAATCAGAGAAAGTTTCAGCTTATTTCATTATGTCGTTAATGAGAAAATAGTGAAAATGCTACCAGATTGTTCTAATTATTTATTTCAACGTGGAATTATCGTATTTTTCAGAGAGAAATTGTTATATATTTTCTTTTAAATATTTCAAATAATTTTACGATAACTACAGAAATATTTCAAGAGATGATTGATACCATCAATCATCAATCAAAGTAAGTTGTATCTGTAAGTAAGTAAATCTGTAAAGTTGTGACGTCACAATGACCTCACCAGATATCGAATTACACTAAATCAAAGTTTAATATTTCAGAAAATCATTTCTCATGAACCACAAAATATATTTTCATAATCTTGGCATCATCTTAAAGATTAATTATGTGACATTTCGTACACAGTCATGGCCCCAATTTTACCTTTTCTTCCGGTTGAAACCGAAAGTTCAACAGCAACAAATGTTCTGAAGCATTCTTATAGTCTGCGGCAAATGTCTACGGTCAATAGGGAATGAATTTGAATATGACTGGAAATAAAATTACTAGTGACATATTATCTTTTCTGAAAAAAACATTTGATGCCGTCATCCCAGATCAGAACGACGCTAGCGACAGTTTTAAAATTCACAAAATTTAGTACGATGATAAAAGACATCCAATGTATTACTTTTATGAAGTATAAATTTATTCACGTGACTGAACCGGTTCAAGTTCAAGTTTTGAGAATAGCACATTTGTTATATAATAAAACCAGTTCTTCTCAAAGCAGATAGCAGCGTAATGGTTTGAAAACAAAAATTAATAAATGCCAGGACTTTTATCACAAATCCAAGTGGCAGTTTTGAGGTGATGTAACTGTAGAGCGGAAACGTAAGACTCTTTTGCACATTATCAAGTGGCAGAATTTATTGAATTTTTCATTACAATCACACGCAGGTGTAAGTGTTCTTTAATCAGTTCTGGTGGAAATGTACAACCCAGACACAACCTTTCACTCAGATCATTCCTCCACCCTATGCCCAAGGTCTACCTCATTCTCACTTCTACACCCTTGTGGGAAAAGTGATATCTCAAACAAACAAATAAGCAAATACGATTTCTAACATATTTTGAGAAAACAAATAATTGTCAATGTTATCATCGTTGCCTCAATCGTCTTATTCGCCAATGTTTTGTTTGTGTGTTTGCCTATAAAATAAAAACTAGAATGTGTTCTTGTAGGAAATAAAAGGGTAAAACGTAATAGGGCAACACGTAACAACGGGTCCGTTTTACCTAAAGGGTCCGTATCCCCTCAATTTATCCTATGTGTTATGCATAATCGTAAATTTTAATTGTCTTATTGCAGATCGAAAGTGAATACCCACAGCTCAACCTTTGAATTTTAATTCACCAAGAACATTATTACGATTTTATGTAGAGATATTACATTAAATATCACAACAATGACTGCTATTATTTGCGCTCTTGCGCTTTTGGCTACAATAATCGCAACTGTGATTTCTTGCGATGATTTGAAAAATGTGTGTCCAGCCACATCTCGTGAATACAACATGAGGAAAGGTAACACGCATCTATTCCACCAGGGCCCTATACAAAACTATGTACTGATTGGGAACATATACCAAAATATAACAGCTCGTTCATACGTGACGTGTGCAGTCTTCTGTCTGCACGACGATGCATGCAAGTCATTCAATTACTGCAACGATAAGCGTTGTCAGCTCAACTCAGCTGTGTATTCTGATGACAAATCTGCACTGCGTCCTTCCATCGGATGCTCTTACTTTGACGAAGAAATGCATGAAGATTTTCATGAAGGTAAAGCAATTAGCATGTAAACATACAGTGTATCAACAAATTTGAACGATCTATGTATCACACATGCTTTACATATTTATTTGTTTTGGAAAAACAACCAGTGAAAGGATTCCAAAGTTATTTAATTCAAACAAATAAAAGCGGATGTTCGTGTTTAGTTTTAATTATAACAAAATACCATACTTCCATAAAAAAAAATTCAAATTAAAAGGTGAATCACTGCCACGATCCACTTTCAACAACAGTTCCAAATCAGACAAAATTAGTTCTTTAGATGTGTGGTACCATCATCAATTTCACATCAAGCAAGTTTTTAGACTATATTTCAGATCAGAAATGTTGTGATTGGATAAAACACTTCATGTCAATCAAACTGCATGGATAAACCAATAGGGTCACGCCTTTCAATGACAATTGTTACTTTATTTGTCACATGCTTTGCTTTCATACAGGTGCGTGACCGAGATTCCCGGGTGGGCGGGGCCTTTGACCATATCTGGATTTATGAATTACCAAAAAGTGTCAACTGTTAAAACGCAATGCTAAGTTACTATTTGCTTTTCACCATTAACATTTCAGTGTCTACAACACCTGGCATAACACCCTGCCCAACATACAGTACAAAGCCAACACTCCCTTGAACGTCGCTGGTCCAGTCGAAAATGCAGAGGGGACGTCTATCAGTCTTAATTTCACTGTTTTAGGTGTGAGTAGCAGCCAAAGGGCGAATGTTCGTTTTTATCCTGACGAAACATCTGAAAATTCTATATACTCTGTTGGTAAGTACTAAATTAATGGGGTTTTTTTTATTCTTAGTAATATACAAATAATAAACGTGCCTCCCAGCCTCCCCACTCTTTCGCATACAAAACACTACATTGACTTTTTTTGTATTATTTGTTCATACACCAAACGTGTTTGCGTGTAGTAGTATAACTAAACGCCACAAGAAATAAAACAATAAATATTTTTAGAGAGTCAATTTTACACCGTGTTCATATTACGAAGGACAGAGTATTGTATTATTAATGCTATTCCAATTGTCGTCAGTTTAAATTTATTATGCACATTTTGTGTTACCTTTTGAACATGTATTTTTGAACATGTATTAAGAATGTGAACTTTATCGTCAATTTAAATAAAATTTACTTTGTTAAAATATGCAGAGCTAAAAACAGGATTTTCAATAATCTGGAAACTACAAAACCAAGAATCTAATGAAATGAAAAAGTCGCCTGGTGACATCAACTACATTAGCACTCCTGTCCAGATAATATTTAACAACGGGCACTTACAGGTGGAACTGACAGGTGTTAATGGATATCGCTACTCCTATGACGATCCATCTCCACATGTAGCGACCAGCTGGTTCATTAAGATATTTAGCACAGTATATGCTGAGTGGCATTTCCACGAGCAGTGCAATGCGCTTTCACAAGTAGCAATGTAAAAACATCCGCTTCATAAATGAAACCAAAATCAGAAGTTGTAGATCTGTCGAACTCTCTGCATTTAAACGAAAATACATGCTTGATGTCTGTAGACATTTCACTTAAAACTTTATTTCCACATAAATGAAACAATGAACTTTTATTCAGGTTTATTTTGCGTAGATTAAACGAATGAAATTCAGTTGAAAAATCACACACATAAAACATGATCAAGTTAACCACATATTATAAAATTCGCATTGCTTATATTATGTCACATTTATTTATGCATAATAGTCTAATAAGGTGTTTGGTACGAGTTATTCAGATAACCGCCAGACTGGATGCTGCCGTGGCAGCAGCAGTTGAGCTAGAGGCCCTTCGAAAGGCAGAGAAAGAACACCGGAAAATGGACTCAAGAAAAATAATTAGTGCCAGCGTTCTACAAGTGATCTACAACAGAAGAAACCGACGCCAGCCGAACGGACGTGGAGCCAGCTGGACTGCAAGAAAGCAGATGGCAGAACAGCTTCAGGAGCTCCAGAAACAGTGGACGGGGACGTGGCACTAACAGGAGGTTCGACGACAGGGTCCCAAATGTTACAATTGAAGAAGAATGGTAGAACATCATCACAAGTGGAAGAACCACAGTCTCATCCAAATCATGTTCGGGAAAACTGTTAAGAGCTGAGCCTGGGGGCCCGTCAGGGATCCACAAATCGAGAATGTAAATGCTGTTGGTCAAGGGTTATACCTAGATGCTTGCATAAAAAGAGTGGATGCCTTCTTTCTGCTTGATACCGGGGCAACGGTGTCAATTATATCCGACAGAGTATTCAGGAAATGGTCGGAAAAAGAACAAGACAGCATAGTAAGCACTGATGTTAAAGTGAATGCTGCAAATCATATGAGCTTGGCAGTCTCCGGAGAGGTTACAGTAGAACTTGAGTTGGGTGGTCAGCAAGTTTCTAAAAAAAATATCGTCGCCGACATCAGCAATGATGTGCTATTTGGCTTAGACTTTCTGCGAGCTGAGAACTGTTCGATTGACATTAACAGTAAGAGTCTCCGGTGGAGAGGGATGGAATTACATGTAAGACTAATGAAACTAATGGATACCAATGTAACCATCTATAAGGGAACAACGGCAGGTACATTTGAAACAGTGGATGCAGTCGGCCCCAATCTCAACTCAATTGATGATGATAAAATTAGGTTAGAGTAAATAAATCAAGTTGCATCTAATGATGACGAGAGAGACAGAGGTAACAGAGAAAATCTTACAGTTCCCACGACCTATATCAAGAGAAGCTCCACTCACTTGAACGAGATAGAACAAACGCAGCGGAAGAAACTCCTAAAGAACCAAAATAAATTCTCGTGTGGAGAAGAAGACAGGTCAAAGTAGTAAAGTAAATTTTTAAGCATCGTATTGAGACCGGCTCCAGCGAAGATACCACCAGAGGGCATTTGCTGAATAAGAGATAAGTGACACGTTAAAGAAAGATGTCATCAAGCCAGCCTGTGGTCCTTGGCGTTAGTGCATAACAAAGATGGGAGTGTGAGATTCTGCGTGGATTATCGGCGCCTGAATGCGAAAAGATGTGTACCCCATTCCGCGCATTCATAACACTATCGACACCACACTAGACCTGGCCTCCGGGTATTGACAGGTTCCGATAGCAGATGAACACAACAAAAAGACGGCGTTTACTACTGTATGCACACTGTGGCTTGTACCAGTTTGAGGTCATACCTTTCGGGCTGTGTAATGCCCTGTCTACATTTTAACGACTTCCTACGAGGTCTCCAGTGGCAGATATGTTTGGTTTATTTAGATGACGTCATATTTTGCAGTCGTTTGAGGAACCCATAGAGCGGATGCAACTAATCTTTGAGTGGATCAAGGAGGCCGGGCTTAAGTTAAAGCCTAGAAAATGTCACGTGTACCAGCAACAAGTACTGTTATGCTGCTACCTCATGGTTCGCATTCCTGTCTCGGCTCTTGAGGTCTTGGAATGCAAGTTAGAATTTATGTTATGTAACACCTATTTTATAGAACCCTGTAAACAGGGTGGGATACGAGCTCTCGGAGTCTGTGTCCCTCAACCGTGCCGTCGGGTCACTCGGGCTCATTTAGACTACTGTAATATTTGGATTTCTGTTTGCCGTATAACATGTTATTGATGTTAATAAAATACTAAGTTGTACATTTCGAAGAGACACGTTTAAACTGGCTATTCTGTTTGTCTGTTGTGACGATCCCGATGGGTGTGGCGGCCGTTGCCGCGAGTAAACAACACCCATAACAGTACCTTGGACATGTCGTCTTGGACCAAGGTGTGCACACAGATCTGGATAAAATTCAGTGAGCCTTGCCTCATATTATCGCCAGTTCGTCCCCGCTTATGCTAACCTGGCATAATAACCGAGAAGAGCCGTGAGTTTCATTGGGCTAATGACCGTCTGAGACATGCAGCGCCGATTATGGCATACCCCACAGCCACAAACACATTGGATATCGATGCCATCCACTTCGGCAGTGGAGCTGTTATATCACCAAATCAGGAGTGGAAAGAGTCATAACGTATGCCAGCTGGTCCCTCACGAAGAGTGAGAGAAATTACTCCGTGACTTCGAAGGAACTCCTATTCCTGGTATACTATGTGAAGCACTTCCATTTTATCTATATGGACGTCAATTCCAAACAGACCTTGGACCACTGAAATGACTTTTTGGATTTAAAAATCCAGAGAGACAAAGAGCTACATGCCAGCTTTGGAACTGGAAGTAGCGAAAGAATACCAATAATACCAATGGGCGCGCGTATTACCTATTGACTTACGAACAGGATTCCCCTAGTAAAATATATATTACACTCTGCGTACTACAGAAAAGCGCGGGTTTCTGAGAACGTTTCAAGAAAAATATAAGGTTCAAAAGCACGTAGCTCTTTAAACTTCGCGCGTTTGCGTATTTTCACGTTTGCTTGCGCATGCATACTCACGATTCGACACACTAGACTATATTGCGAGCAAGTAAAACAAAAATGAGCAACATTTGTCTATCAACGATAGTTTAGAATTCGAATACTGTCTAAATGTACACTCACTGGCCATAAGTATTGCAACATCCCCAAAGTTCAGTTTGGAGAACTGTGTTACAATAATTTATTTTATTTTATTTACACCACTTAAGACTTCTTGAAAGTGCCTGTGTTTTGAAGTCAATGGTTTTTTTTACTGTTCTTGCTCGGAAATTATGTAATACACGATCGATGAAATCGGATTAAATGATCATCTCATCTGTTACTGTAAAGTGCTATGTTGCAATACTTTTGGCCAGTGAGTGTACATGTACGCATATCTATATAGTGCCCGGTAATTGCGTAATATTTTCTGAAAGAAAGAAAAATGAAAAAAAACCGAATTGTGTACAATTCAGTACTGAACATACCGAAAAGGTCCCCTGGTAACATCATTATGCACATTTTGTGTTACGTTTTTAACGTATATTATGTAGATTCAGGCCTTTGTATTAATAATGTGATCTTTGTCGTCAATTTAATTAACTTTACTTTGTTCAAACATACAGCGCTGAAAACAGGACAATCAAAAATCTACAAAGGGAAAACAAATTAGAAAGAATCCCCTAATGGCATCAACTACATCGGCTCTCCTATAATATTGTGATCTTTGTCGTAAAATTTAAATCAAATTTACTTTGTTAAAATATGCAGAGCTAACTTCAGGATTTTCAAGAATCTGGAAAAACAGTCTGCAGATGAAAAGGTCCTCTGGTGACATCAACTACATCGGCTCTCCTGTCCAGATAATATTCAACAACGGGCACTTCGAGGTGGAACTGACAGGCGTTAATGGATATCGCTACACCTATGACGATCCATCTCCACCTGTAGCGGCCAGCTGGTTCATTAAGATATTTAGCTCAGTAGATGCTGAGTGGCATTTCCACGAGCCGTGCGATGCGCTTTTAAAGTAGCGATGTAAATACATCGGCTTCATGAATGAAACCAAGATCAGAAATTGTAGATCTGTCG
The DNA here is from genome assembly GCA_029582265.1 of Zoroaster sp. YZ-2022. NCBI lineage: Eukaryota > Metazoa > Echinodermata > Asteroidea > Forcipulatida > Zoroasteridae > Zoroaster > Zoroaster sp. YZ-2022. The sequence continues at coordinate 102,838,878 of CM055816.1, read as the reverse complement.
CACTCTGCATTTAAAGATACCAATCATCCTTACATCAGAGAGAAACACGGGAAAATATTCCCATTTCAAAAAGTTACCAGATGGGAACGTTTTGCTTCAAATGTTTATGTCAAATCTGTGAATGCCCTTTTTACACATTTTCAATGACTTAGAAAGCAATACTCATACTCATAGATACAGTTTTCTAAACATTATTAATATTGTAACTTCTCTTTATCGGCTAAAATAAGCTTCGTTGCGGTACCGTACCTCGTATCTTCAGATGTGAAATATAAGTGGGACCGGGTTGCAGTCAAAAAGTCGTAGTAATTGAGTTTTAGTACCACACAACACACAAAGAGATCTTTCGTGTGATTTTTTAAACATCGATAACACACCAGGCTTATTTATTTCGTATTAGATTAGCGACCCTGTGATGGCAAAACACCCAAATTCGATAAATCGTTTTCAATATGTACTTATCAGTATAGTCAATATATACAATATAAGTCAATATATAAGTCAATATACTCATCTTGTTTATTATTTACTTATTCTGTTGTTAATGAAACGTTTGGGCCATACATATGCAATGAACAGTGGCTTAGCCAAAGGGAGCAGAAGGGGCGTTTTCAGAAATTAAAAGAGCGCCCTCAACTCTTAAAAAATTAAAAGTTCTGCCATCAAAGAATGCAAGCACTGCGCGTGTATTATAGCGATTAACAGTTTAAGGCAGCTATTAGATTTGTTGCCGCTGATTTGTATTTATTTTTTCAATAATGAATGTTAATTATTTATTGTTAAAGATTGACTACAACGGAATAATGATAAGTACTGTGTTGCTGTTTTCGTTCGAGAAATGTGTAATGATTACTAACATATTATTATTATTCAATAAAACTTGTTCCTTCATGCAAAAACAAATTTGATCGGCGTTCTACGACCCAGAAAAGCCCAGTTTCACCAAAAGCCCTCAATCATGAATAATTCATACTTCGTGTGTGACGTAGCACCCATGAAAAAAATGAGTCTCTGGATTCTTAATACTATTTGTAGTGCATCCACCAACAACACATGAAGTCGGCATTATATAACTGTTACACAACAACGTCGAAAAAAAGCTTCATAAAAACTTCATGCCTCTGCTGACGCATGAAAACGCATGTATAATATACACGGAAGTAACATGGCGTCTTCTGTTTACTCTCGGGTGCTCATGGGTTATACGTCATCCCTTTTCGCTGGTTTACAAGTCCGCTGGTACTATATCGTGGATTTCATAGTGGATTTTCAATGGTCTTTGTCGGGAACCAGTGCAAGGCGGGAAATTTCAAAAATCGAAGAAGCGGGGTCTAATTTTTTCGGTCAAATTGCAACAAAATTATAAAGAGAAAAACATGACCACAACAATAAATTGTTACCTGAACACAACATAAACAAGGTTCGATAGTCAATTTAATGTGAGAGTTCTCGTTGTAGTCCATCTTTAAATAAAACAATTATAGTGATTTTATGGCCAAACAGTATATCTTTGAATACATAGCCCTCTAGCCTACATATTTTAAGTATTTGTGATCTATAACTGAGAAATAATCACAAGATAATATTTTTTTGTTGGGAAAACAACTCTGAGATTTTCAAGATAACTTGTTTTGCCAATCAACATTATATCTAGAATACATTTCGGCTGCTATGAAGGCGACTAATTATATACATGTTTTTGGCCATAAGAATCGGACGAGTACTGCAGTCCAAACTAACAAAAAGGAACTTCAGGCAGTCAAATATAATTTGACTAATATTGTACTTGAGTCATTGTACCACAAAAATGACATTTTTATGGTATTTGTGATACATTATCAATGTTTAAATCACTAGGCTAGATTATATTTATTGCGTATCAGATTATTAATAGAAAACTCACTCACAGCGACCCTCTGATGGCAAAATAACTGAACTGGAAAAAATTACAATTCTAACAAAATCATAGTTAAAATTCAGTCATAGTTAATTTTTTTAAATTTTTTTTAATTTCTTTTTTGGTCAAGTAATGAATATATTTTAATCTACTTTCCTACAAATTACTTCGTGGTAAAAACAGCGTATCTTATTTCACAACAAACATTGTATAACCAAAGAGTATATGAAAAACATCTACCTCTGACGTATCATGTTATACCATATAGAAAGCATGATAACAAAAACGTGATATATGTTTTACAAACGAAACATATTGGCCATTTAATTTTTCACGAAATCTAAACAAATGAAATATTTCATTTCGAGTTTTGCCATCAAAGAATGTAAGTACTGCGCGTTATTAGGTATAGATCTGACAGGTTTACGCCAGATACAATTTAGCTTTTTTGCTGCTGAAAACATCTAAATAGTGAATGTAAATTATTTATTGTTAAATAAAACTGTTATTGTAATAATTGTGACAAATATTATAATAATGATAATTCATAAATTATAATGTGATTAGCTCTAGATATAAATGAGGCAGGATTGTTCTACGGGGTCAGAACTGGGAATCAAAACACGTATTCACTGCAACTGCAGATACTGAAACGGGTAACAAAAAGCCAGACTTCGTCATTTAAATTACTTGTTGACAAACGCAAACTATAAAAGCATAACAATTGAAATAATAATAATAATAATAATAATAATAATAATAATGAACATTACATTGTTGAATAAGGTTGTGACCTCAACCAATCGTACATGTAACACTGTTCATAGTTTGTACAATATAAATGAAGGAAGTGTACACCATTGCTATTTACCCAATTAGTATCTTATATTAAGGTCGTCATGGTACCAAACATGCTGAGAATTTATTCCGTCTTTTGAAGAAAAAAAATATTTCGAGAAAACTCTGTGGTACATTTCCACATAAGAACAAATATGATTGAATTTTCACAATTTATTCAAAATAAAATTAAACTGTTACCGGTCGGTTTGTAAACATTATCTCTTCGTTGTTATAAATTATAGATAATAATTAAAATAATAATATTTAATTCCTCTTCATAGAGCGCATTTCACATATTGTTTCAATGCATTCTACCCCTGGCAACCTCAACCCTCATAGGTGTATACATTTTACCAATGGTGCCAGTCCCTTTAATCACATTATATTAATACAATATGTATTGCGCATATTATTATAGGCCTATGTAAAGTTTGAACTTGTTTGCTGGGAAAACCCGCGTTGTAGTAGTGTGTATCAGTAAGTATTTCACACATCTATGTATAGGATATAATTATATGCAATATAAAAAGCTGTTTAATTAATTAAGAATTGTAGCTTTGCCAGGCGCGGATCCACGGGGGGGGGGGTCCGCGGGGGCACGTGTCCCCCGGGTAAATTGAGTAATTTTTTTTTTTTTTTTAAGGCGGGAAAAATAATTAGTTAGTCTACATTTCGTTTGCAATCGGTAGTCTGTGATCGGGTGCAAAGCAACTAGTCTGGTTTCTTGACCCGATTCCTCCACGTCTATAAATTGTTCCGTTTCGTCTGAAGAAGGGTCGGGGTACCGTGTGGAAATTACAATCGCCGATGTCAATTTACTGTCGGATTCTACGCCAGTACGCAAAGGCCTGCGAAGTACGATGAGTCTTGCAGCTGATCTGCCAATGGTTTTAACAAAGGGCAAGGAACAGTATGAAATCAAGCCCTTTCTTGAAAATTTCAACTGGACTGAATTAAAACCAAGAAAACTTCCGGATAAATTAAAACTGAAGTCAAAAACTGCAAATTAAATGCCAAAAATCGGGGAGGGAGAAACTTATATTGTTGTAGTCATGACATCGCTAAAATAATGGCTAAAATTTATATATATATAAATATATATATATATATTCTCGATATAATCTTGAAAACTTTTGCAAAAAAAGTCAGGTGAAACTGGCCAGGAATCACCTCAGATTGCACCACAGAGCACCAAAATCCAAAATTTTCCGGGGCCCTTAAGCAGGCCCCGGACCCAACGCCGTAAGGGCTTCGCGCTTCGCGCTCGCATTTAATAATATAAATAATAATAATAATAATAATAATAATAATAATAATAATAATAATAATAATAATAATAATAATAATAATAATAATAATAATAATAATAATAATAATAATAATAATAATAATAATAATAATAATAAAGATTTGTAGTGCGCACATATCCACCCTGCTGGGCGCTTAAGGCGCGAAAACAAAGGGAAAAAAACATGATTACAAACAATATACAATGTTAGCATAGGAACAAAATGTTGGGTGTACCCCCCGTCTAAAAAATTCCTGGATCCGCGCCTGTTTGCAGTGTGAATTTGTTTTAAGTAAAGACTGTTTGCGGTGACACCATGTAGAACTTCTCTTTTGAGTAGTAATTAGTAGTAATCAGTATGATCTGATCGTCCTGAAGACGATCAGAACATACTTATCGAAACGTTGAATTGTAACCACCAATTACTACTCAAAAGAGAATTTTCACATGGTGTCAACACAAACAGTCTTTACTCTAGAAATACTTTTGAATCCTTTTCTTGATACCAACTCGTGAATCACCGACTTGCAGTAGAAAAGTTCAACCAAATCCCGCTGGTTCACTTACGATTATCGTGTGTATGATAAGGGAAGGGAGCCAGGTGTTTGGAAGGTTCCTTTCACACATTCACGTATGGCATCCTTTCTAAACTCACACTTTGCGTTGGATGATCGTCATGCCCTATATGCAGTTATTTTGTGAAATTATTCGAATGGCAATTAATCTGTAATAAAACGTGCAGCTTACTACCCGGAAATGTTTATCAATCTCGAAATGGATTCACAAATTAACTATTTGAAACGGTATGTAGCCTATTTGATTTTCATGCAGTTTTTAATGGAAGAAAATTAGTGTTAATTAATATAATAAAGTAACTGTGTAAAAAACAAACACATAAATACCCAAACAAACAAACAAGTAAACAAAAACATACAAAGAAACAAGCACCACAACACCTCCACCCCCAACAATCCAACAAAAACGTTCAAAAACTGTAATATTATCTCATATAATTTGTCAGTTTACGCAATAAAGCACATGCAGTTCTATAGAATAAGTAATGTGTTTGACCTGCCTTTTTTCTGTTCGTCTATCAGGGTTTTATGTATATTCCAGGGGTGGATCCAGGGTATCGAAAAGGGGGGAGGAGAGCACACGTCAAAAAAGTATGGACACACTGCCACATTGTGCTCCCTCAGTATTCATCTTCAGCCAATAAAAACCTCAGGGTTTTATCTATTATTATTCCATTTTATCTTCCCTCAACTCTTCCCTCAACACCGCCGACCTCAAACCTAACCTGTGGCTCCGATATGTTGATTACACCTTTGTGGTTTGGCCACATGGCAGAGACACACTCCAGGATTGTCTCAACATCTCAACCAGCAACATCCGAGCATCAAGTTCACCATGGAAACAGAAGAAGATAGCAAGATCTCGTTCCTCGATGTCGGCATTTCCAGAAACCCATACGGCTCCCTACACCACAACGTTTACAGAAAGCCTACCCACACAGACCGTTACCTTAACCAGCGCTCCTTCCATCACCCTAGCATCAAGTCATCAGTCAACCGTACCCTCGTTCAACGCGCCTACAACATCCGAACTACAGCACATCCGAACTACCCTCGAGCGCAACGGTTACAACCCCAACAAGATCAGCACAGCGAAGCCGGTTCCAAACCCCGAACACAAGGTAAGTAATCTAACGCTTTCTACTTGTCTCCCCTTTCTAGGTTCGACGTCACACAAACTCCAACGCATCCTCCGACAAGCAGGCACCAAGTGTACCACTCAGCCCACATTTTCTATATTGTGTGCACACGTTTTGTATAATTCTTTGTGTGCTTGGCAGCTCAAAAATGGCCCCTCGTCATAAACATTCCTATAATTTACCGTAAGGGGCGCTAGACCCATTTTTTTTTTATGTTTGGTCACAAATAATAATAATTTTCTGTTGGTTTAAGTACAGCCCATAATAAAACTTGACTATTTTGAATATTTTGTTGAACCAAAAGTACAGTAAATGCAGCATAATCACAACCGTAGCACGTACTATTTATTTTGTAAATTAAACGTAGGCATATATGCGTGATCAGTTGAAGTCATGGAGATAGTACTAAAATGCCATAGAGAGCGCACCTTGGGACTGCCTTCAAACCCTCTGTATTATCAGAATGATAAGGAAATGAAAGCAATGCACATGGTCAGCGATTATCCCAACCCCCTCCCCAATCTGTAACAAGAAATCGCCGCCATCTAGCCTCTACTCAGACTAAACAACACAGAAATCTCAACCGCCAGCATGCGTATACCCAACCGAATGGCTTTTCTGATTAATAATAATAATAATAATAAAGATTTGTAGCGCGCACAAATTAGATTAGATTAGATCCGGGGCCCAATTTCAAAATGCTGCTCGGCAGTATATATTGATTTGAAAATTAATTTTATCCGCTAAGCAACATTTTGTCGCAGGAAACCGGCCATGAGCAAAACACGTGTACATTAGGTGACAATTTGGCTGGTAACCTTCTTTTGCTAAGCATTTGTACTTGCCCATGCTCAGGAAATTGGTATGCTTAATAGCTCTATATGTAATTGGCCCCAGTAATACCCAGATTCTATAAGCTAAACCCAACGTGTCAGTGCAATCACATATAAATCTTACGCACAAAACATGTTTGTATTCAAGACCGCTATAACTGTCCGGATTTCATGATTCTTGATAGGGGGCGCTACTTGCAAAATCTACATCACACTCTGCGTACTACAGTAAAGCGCGGGTTTCTGAGAACGTTTCAAGTAAAATATAGGGTTCAAAAGCACGTAGCTCTTTAAAAACTTCGCGCGTTTGCGTATTTGCACGTTTGCTTGCGCATGCATACTCACATTTCAACATATTAGACTATGTTGCGAGCAAGTAAAACAAAAAATGAGCAACCTTTGTCTATCAACGATAGTTTAGAGTTCGAAAACTGCCTAAATGTAGGCATAACTATATAGTGCCCGGCGATTGCTGAATGTCTTCTGAACGTTGTTTCAGATGTGTTAAAAACAGGGATAAAACACTCGAAAGAAAAAGGATATAAAACGAATTGTGTACAATTTAGTACAGTACCAAACGTTATATTGCGCTTGCGGGATCACTTATTATGATGTGTGTGTATACAGGATATTCAGCAATCTGGAAAAAGAAAGGAGAGTTTATTACATTGTTCCTTGTTGAAATAAATGTTATGCATATTATTTATGATAAATAAAACCTTGTAGAATGAAAACATTGTTCTCTTTATTGCTTTCATTTGTTCTCATTTTTGGTGTTAAAAAGGGTAAAATAAACTGGAGCATTATCTTAAACAAATCAACTCAGGTCCCTTTCACCTATTCTGTATTTCATTAGGAACAACTTGTTTTAATGCATCTATTATTTGATAAGAGTCAAGATATAATGTATAAAAACCAAACTGTGAGTTCATTTCGTCGTTTACAATAAAATTGTGAAATAAATTCAGATTTGTCTAATTCATTCACACGCGGAATATCTGTCTTCTACGGTGGCTCATATTCGCCAATTCCTAGAGAACCCATGTTTTTACGGCGTTATATCGCCGTAGTATTGCGATATATCGCCGTATTATTGCGTTATATCGCCGTACTATTGCGTTATATCGCCGTACTATTGCGTTATATCGCCGTATTTTATTGCGTTATATCGCCGTATTTTACTGCGTTATATCGCCGTATTTTATTGTGATATATCGCCGTACTATTGCGTTATATCGCCGTATTTTATTGATATAACTCAATAATACGGCGATATAACGCAATTTAATACGGCGATATAACGCAATAAAATACGGCGATATAACGCAATAGTACAGCGATATAACGCAATAGTGCGGCGATATATCGCAATAGTACGGCGATATAATGCAATAATATACGGCGATATATCACAATAAAATACGGCGATATAACGCAATAAAATACAGCGATATAACGCAATAATACGGCGATATAACGCCGTAAAATTGGCGAATATGAGCCACCGTAGTTTTCAGTTGGACAGAAATTTAATTGTAGAAATGTTTTCATTAATTTTAATTAACTGATAAATTTTAATTACCATTTGATACCATTCGCAACTATCATTAAATAAGTTTCATGTAAATCTGTGATTACTTGTTTTTCGAGCTGACCAATAATGTATGATGGCTTTTGTCTCAAAAATACTTATAAGGAATTCTTTCTCGCACCGTGCATGAACTGTTGAAGGTGCATGTTGTTAGATCACTGTTCATCGATAGGGCAGCTATTGTGCGTTGCGTGTTTTGCAGAAAGTATTTTGCAGAAAGGTAGATATAATTATTTCTTACGGTCGCAGTAGAAAAGGAATTTTAGTTGACCTCCAAGTGTATTGAAATTAAAATCTACTGTAAGGATGTAGCACAGCAGAAGACAAGGTTTCCAATATATATTTGTCTATTTGACGGGTTGTCAATCAAAGTTTCTTCTTGACCAATCAGATTTGCTGATCGCCCAAGTGCGTGCTGCACGTATAATAAACGCATATACGACGCCATTTGACTACGATAAACTTGATTAAGCACGTGCCTAGTTGTTCATGATTATGCACATATATGGCTTTGAATGGGGTTAACTAGGGGCGTGGCGTGGTTGGTATGTAAATGAGCCACGCAGCAATATTGAAGTCAGACGACAATTAGTCCCAGCACCAGTGGTATATGTTTGCTGCCAGTGTACGCACCGAGCATTTCCCGCCAAAAATGGTTTTGGAAGAATCAACTCTTGCTGTATTACTTGTTGCTACAATTGTTATGACAGGTAAGTTACTTGCTCGTAATCATGTGTCGGTATCTAAAATGAAATAAATGACCTATAGTCACATTAGTGGATTCAGTGGTTGGTACAAAGAGGGCACTAGTGGATTCAGTGGTTGGTACAAAGAGGGCATTAGTGGATTCAGTGGTTGGTACAAAGAGGGCATAGGCTTAAGTGTGAAGCCAGTATAAACATTTGGTAAAATGTCTGTAAAATTAATCAACACTGAAATGAATAAATAAACAACAAATCAATGCACAAATGCATTCAAATTTATCGTACTCATCCTAACGTGGATTATATCTGTCTTTCGATGACAGAAATTCATCTGTGGTTTGTTTTATTTCAAGGAATGTGTACAAACAGAAGTGTTTAGGGACATGCTGTAAACTATGTGAACGCATTGTCTTTCAATATAACACCCAGTTTGGATCCACCCTTAAGCCCGGTTCATAATTGACGCGAAAGCGAATGCGAAGCGAATTTTACGTCATCAAATTCGCGGCGAATGATTCGCCTGTTGCGAACCTTCGCTGCGAATATTTGCCGTGAACCATTGTCGACGTCACGAATTTCGCTTCGCATTCGCTTTCGCGTGAAGTATGAACCGGCCTTTAGTCTATCATTTACAAACTCAAACTAACCATATAGGACAATTTAGGAACTGCACATTTAACTTATTTAATTATCGAATTTTGGCGACAAATGATTTGATAAATTATTGGACCGTGGTAAAAATGGGAGGCACCCAATTTGAACTGCACATTTCACTTATTTAAATATTTGAAAGTAATTATAGGACCGATACTGAAATAGTTACATGGGCGTTGATCGGTGAGGGAAGGAGTGGGGCGGGGCAGTACATCAAAAGTCTACCATGCTGTCCTAGTTTAAGATGAACACAGTGAACGATTTTTGTTTTGCTCATTTATGCAGCAGCAACGGTAATATGACCTTATCATGTGGGAATTATTTTCAGTCACCGATTTTTAATCTAAAACTAGCACTCCGATTCCATGCCCTTTGGATTGTGACGATATTGTCCCTTTAAGTGACCAATTGCGCAGCAGGTCTTTCAGAGCAATGCTTAACACTCTTCAGCACCTACGTGGCATTATAATCAAATTCTAGAATCATCAAACTGTGAAGAAAGAGCGTGAAATTAACAATGATTATATCGTCATTTGTCTGGTCCTCTCGGTGGTTAGTAAACTGTGGCATTTTGTATGCATGGAATCAACTAGGCACGTACTTGACATTATCATCAAATTGTAATAATTATCACCAAACTGGATATGGAAGCAAGAAAACCGAAATTAAAAAAACAACTATATTTTATTGGCGCTCTGTATGGTCTGGCGACTATATTGGGTATGGCCTTTTTTGGTTAAGAATGTATCCAAGATTGCATGAAAGGACCCGTTATCGTGCATTTCGGTGAGGATTGATTGAGTCTGTCATTATAACGTTGTGCATTATTATTATTATTGGTTTATTAAAAATCTGAATGTGGCAGGCGCAAAGCTGAATTGTATTCAAAATTTACATTTAAAAGATGCAATAACCTTATGCGTGTAACCTCTCACATAATCTGGTACACTGACTCAAGTCAGTGACAAGTGTATTTAATTTTTTTTAAATAATTTTGCAGACTAAACACACTGTTGCTTTATCACGTGATTCGGGGCAAGCTTTTGCATACACTGTAAAGTGTGTAAATTCTGCGAAAAATGTGAATTACCGTAATCATCCCTTTCTCAGTGTTTTACGGCCGAAACCCGTATTACGGCCGCTCCCATTGCACTCTGGGATATATCCAATATGTAAATGATCTGACCTTAATTTGACATAGCTTCGTGCTCGAATCATTGTCAATGTTTGAACATGGGAAAATGGTGATTTTAGGCCATTTTCAAATATTTACTGTTATTTTTATGACAAAAAAAGGTATAATTTTGATATTTTCTTCTATGTTGATGTAAAAAGGAATATTCAAAATTTTAAATATTGAAATATAGATTATAATTGCATGTCACCATGAATAAAAAGAGATTTGAAAAAACAGTATTTAAAGGATACATGTTCTGCGAATTAGTAACTGGAGAGGGGTCGTTGGAAAAGGAACCAGACTACGCGTGTGTGTAGGTAAGTGAAAGACAGTGTGTAAAATAAACAATTGCTTTGAGTAACCCCAATATCTCCAGATCCATTTCATAGTAGATGCAGCATTCAATTTCCAAAAATATGGAAATATTTACAGCGTTGTACCTTATTTCATTTACGGTTTAAACCGTGTAGATGCACCAGATTGCATCGACGAACTAAACCAGACTATTTTGCGCGCCATGACAGTAGTAAAACAGAGATAACGTGGCATTGAAATGTATGCATATAATCCTCTCTATCCAATCTGAGCGTGGTTTACTGGACAAAAGCCATACCGAAGTTGTGCTACCGTATAATCAATATAACAATAGCTACTTATGGCGCTGGTGCCTTATTATGGCGGACTGAATTGCATAGAAAAATAATAACGTGAGACTTTGCGAGAAGAGGACTTTAATGCGGATTACATTCCGTAAACAATAAGGTGCCATAGACACAATCGGCGACTCCAAGCTAGTAGTGGTCACGTGATGTATAGTGGGTACAAAATAACAAACCAGCAGTGCGCTGTGTATAAACATAGGGAGCTCCATGGAGGGTTTTAAAACAAAGACCCATTGATAGCTGAATGGCAAGGGAAGGCACACTGAATGTTCAAAATCATGTTATATTCATTCTAGAATCTCTGTGCAACAGACACAATCGGCGACTCCGAGCTAGTAGTGGTCATGTGATGTATAGTGGGTACAAAATAACAACAAACAGCAGTGCGCTGTGTATAAACATAGGGAGCTCCATGGAGGGTTTTAAAACAATGACCCATTGATAGCTGAATGGCAAGAGAAGGCACACTGAATGTTCAAAATCATGTTTTATTCATTCTAGAATCTCTGTGCAATTTAGGCTCTGGAATTCACGTAATGCTTTGTGACTTTGTCAAAGTCGTAGGAGACTGGCGTACTACTATACTGTATTTACTAACAGTCGTTTTCCCGGTTTCGGATTTTCCCAGTTGCCGATTGGAAAATGTAGTTACGTTTTCAACATTGAATTTTTCTAAAGTTGTGAAAATTTCTTTTTCTTTTTTTTAAGTCTGTGGTGTATTTTTATATAAAAGAGTTGAACAAACATTGAAGATCGCCCCAAAATGAGTGATGGCCTAACCCTTGCCCTAGTTCCGGATAAAAACTGTTTGGAAATTAAAATTGGGAACATCTCCGATCGATGTAGAGAACTTAAACTCGTGTTCCAACCAACAAATGCAACATCTATGCTGTGCCTTGTACAGCAGAAGCACTCGGAAGAAGCCATGCTTTTCCACACACCACGCGTCGCTTGCTCGGTTTGTTTACATTTTAAACCCACTATGAGTCACGTGACTCCGGTCGCCAATTATGTCTATTAAGAGATTGGAACGCACTGGAATTAGGCAGAAACAGGAAATTGCGACTTCAAAACGGTTGATTAAATTTGCTCAAAATATGCTGAGAATTTGCGAGAATACTGAACTTCCGGGCACTATACAAATGAGATTCAAAAACTTGATGGAGTGCATTCATAAAATTAAAGAAAGCAATGCAAATAATATATAAATGTGAAGATATTGTTGAGATAATGTAAATAATTGACTCTATTAGAATAATTACAAAACAGTGACCAATCTTCCGATCCATCATAACAAAGACAAAGCAGAAGGTCCGTAGACTAGTCAGTATTTGGTATCCAGACGCTCACAAGGAAGGTCAACGTGAAATAGTGAGATATGGAATGCTCTGTAATTGTAGTAAAATCTTTCCAAATATGTCGCCATCTTAGAGTCTTGCATAAATGTTAAATTGAGCCAAAACAGATTGAAAACCGTGATAATTTTAAGTAATGATAGTGATTGAGTAAAGCATTTTGCGCACGCAGCAATATTGAAGTCAGAGTTTATTATAGTTAATTCTTACTTTGAACAAGACAAAATAAAACACAAACACAAATAAATAAAAAACCGAACAATATCAATAGGTGTTCGCGCCGTAGCTCAAACACCTAATGAAATAAAACGTTTGATTTTGCATTTGGACATTTTGGATTCCTAAAATTAAATTGACCCTTGTTAAATAAATGGTTGCTATGGCAACCATTAAGACCCTCATATCGGTGGCAAAGGTCGAACACAAGCCCTTTAGAATAGTTAAGTAAAGTAAAATCAGACAAAGAGTTTTGGAGAAACCCACTATAAAACATAAACTATAAATTTTGGTTTGGAATTTGGCCATTATGGATTCCTAAAGTGTTTCGTATTGACCACGAGGAACAATCAATATTGACCTTTGTTAACAAGCCCTTTAGAATAGTTTGGTAAAGCGAAGTGGTGGATTTCAAGGAGGGATCCCTAGGCGTAAGGCCACCCCTCTGTATCCGTCACAGGTTATGATGATTCTATCAGCATTTGGATAGTGTTAGAAATACCCTCAAACCATCAACTAACAATTAAAATTCATGCCTGCAAATAACTGAATGACTGTAATTGGATAAAAAAAATACCACAATACCAGCTCATGTTTTTTGTTTATAACTGTTGAGATTGCTGTAAGGGACAACTTGCCGATCTCACGGAATTTGCATCTTTAACTCTAGCGAATAACTGAGTTTGTACTCCAGATGAACCAGAATGCGTCAAACAATCAACGAACGTCAACGAACCAAACC
>CM055816.1:102759811-102824705 GCA_029582265.1 Zoroaster sp. YZ-2022 | reverse complement strand
AAGTTGGCCAGTCCCTTATTGTACCATCCTTATAGTTGCCAAAAATCTTGGAGTCTTCATGGACTCCTCCCTGAATATGAGTGATCATGTGGACCATGTTTGCAAAGCCGCTCTCATGGCAGTTAGGAAGACAGGTAAGATTCGCCGTTATCTCGATAAGGATACCACCATTCGTCTAGTTCATGCTCTCATCACATCGAGGCTTGACTCGTGTAACTCACTTCTCTACGGTCTCCCTGCAAAAGAACTCGCAAGACTTCAACGCGTACAAAATACAGCTGCTCGTCTTGTCACTTGTGTTCCTCGTTCTCATCATATTACACCCATTTTACGTAATCTTCATTGGTTACCTATTAATATGCGCATCGTCTATAAGATCCTTCTTTTGACTTTCAAAGCAAACCTTGGACTCGCTCCCACTTATATATCTTCTTCACAATTATATTCCAGCTCGGACATTACGATCATCCAGTCAGTCTCTCCTCCTATATCCATATCACGTTTCTTCAAAATACTATGGTCAAAGAACTTTTTCGTATGCTGCTACGACATTATGGAATAATTTACCACTTCACATTCGCAAAGCTGACAATGTAAACATTTTCAAATCAATGTTAAAGACTCATTTGTTAAAATCTACCTACATTTGATTGTATTGTAAAGTTTGTTGCTCTTGTATAATTTCTTGTCATGTTAATATTCATCACTTTTGGTATCTTTCTTCTATGTAAGCGCTTAGAGGCACTTGCAATTTGCGCTATATAAATTTATATTATTATTATTATTATAGCCTGCATATAACATGTACAACATAACGGGTGACATTTTTGTTACTTATCCCCAGTCTTGTCTTGTCCAACAGCAAGCTTCAAAGGGTACTGATACATTATACGACAAATATACACAGTCAGGTTTGCCATTGTCTAAGTAATTAAAGCCAGCTACTTGAATGCCTGCTATACTTTAGTATCGTTGCCACATCAACTTGCAATCAGATGCAACTGGCTTTTTGGAATCCTTTTTTTTGTGACGAAGCGGAGTCTTGGATCAAATTCACGTCTAACCATGGCCTGATCAACTGAGCCGCTATAGTCCGGCAGCCAAAGGCCTATAATTTTTACTTGAACCTTGTTTTGTTGGATATATAATATGTTTCCAAAGATTCCTGTTCAATAAACCGTGTAGATTCAGAAACTGCCTAATGACACCCTGTAAAGTTTGGGCATTTTGAGATACAAGCGAAATTTACCTCCATCTTTCTTGCCCAGAATTATTCAGAATTGTCAGTCAAACCTTTGGAAATTATTGGTGGCGTGGTTTCTTGTCACTAATATATACAATGGTAAACAATAAAATATTACATTTAATTATTTCTGCTCATGTTGGCACATAATTATATATTTTTTTAATGAGTAATGTTTTTCTATTGCCCAAAATAGTTACAAATATTTTTTTTAACCAAAAAAACAAAAAACAAAACAAAACAAAAAACATTATTATCCAATTTAAATTTCTAGAATGACCCCATAAAGGTTTGACATGAGTCCAGACTGGTATCATTCTGGTAGAGCGTATGCATTGACAATTGGTATGGGTCTAGGTGTACACGCGTGTAAACAACAGGACATGACCGCCACATAGCAACACATGGCTTCCATCTTCTGATCGATCATTCATGTTTTGTCTGGGTAAATATATAGCTAATAACATCTATATTGAATTGTAAAATAACAATTATACTAACAATCTGTCTGCAATATTTGTAGGTGCTGTAATATTACATGTAAATACGCTGTGATTGTGACCTAAAACTGTTTATATAAGCCTTATCGGAATTGTGTGTGCAATGAATTATGGGAGTCCGGTTTTGTAAAATAAACAAATAAACAAACGCACAAAGTCAATGGAGGAGAAAAGGTGGTCGGTCAGAAAATTTACGTTTTTTACGTATTATAGCAAACGTATTGAAAAAAAGTAATTAAGAATTAGTTAAATTACATAAAGAACATTTTAATAATTAAGAAAAGAATAGTTTTTTATTCCCAGAAACCACGCTAACGGAGGATTTCTCAGTTGATTTCTGGATGACAGTTATATTCTAATTTGCTCGTAATCGTGAACAAAATCGTGATTCAAAACCTTACATTTGTCTGTGGTTGGGGCATTGTATTTTTCTTGGTTCCAATTGGCTTCTGTTGCATTTTAGTACTATCTCCATGACTTCAACTGATCACGCATATGTGATGCGGTATGTCAAAACCAGGCGGAATTGGGCATAGCTACGAACGGAGGAACAGCTACAAAATGCCTTGGGGGTGATTTTTGGCGATTTTGAGATTTTTGGAAATTTATAATGCTACAAATGTTTAAAATGTTCTGTAAAAGTTTCTAACTGAAATTTCATCCACAAATTATTTTAAAAATACTTTTAGAGAGGCATTATAATTTCACAAAATGATGCCTTGTTTGAGATTTTGCTTGGAAATGACGGCAAATTTAGCGTAACTTCGAGCTCACTTGCGAACGTAAAATCGCATCGCCCCTATACAAATTTGGTATTGCCGGAAACGTCAGACCTTTCGCTAATAAAGGAACTGAATAATTCATTAGGTATTTCCCCAGGAAAATGATATCATCTCACTGTTTCGGACAGTCCGATTTCAAATCTTAATAACTTCGCTATGGAATATCTGATTTGAAAAAAGAAAGCGGCATTGTAAAGTGCAAGGTCTATATTTTACTAATATTTCAATAACTCAAAATTTACCTCTTGCCCAATTGTGCCTGGTTTTGACATACGGCGTCACATATATGCCTATGTTTAATTTACGTTGTGATTATGCTGCATTTACTGTAATTTTTGGTTAAAAGAAATTTCAAAATAATCAAGTTTTATTATAGGCTGTACTTAAACCAACGGAAAATAATTATTATTTGTGACCAAACATTAAAAAATTGGTATAGCGCCCCTTACGGTAAATTATGGGAATGTTTATGACTAGGGGCCATTTTTGAGCTGCTAAGCACACACAGAATTATACAAAATAAAGAAAATGTGTGCTTAGCAAAAAATAGGTTACCAGCCAAATTGCGACGTAATGTATTTGCGACGTAATGTATTTGTTGAGCAGATAAAATGGAATAATAGATAAAACCCCGAGGTTTTTATCGACTGAAGATTAATACTGAGGAAGCACAATGTGGCAGTGTTCCCGTACTTTTTTGACGTGTGCTCCCCTCCTCCTTTTTCAATACCCTGGATCCGCCCCTTGAATATAGATAAAACCTTGGTGGACTAACAGAAAACAAAACGGGTCACTTATTCTACAGAGCTGCATGTGCTTTATTGCGTAAACTGACAAATTATATGAGATAATATTACATTTTTGAACGTGTTCTGCTTGTTTTTTGTTAGATCGTTTGGGGGTGGAGGTGCTATGGTGTTTGTTTCTTTGTTTACTCGTTTCTTCTAATTGCAGGAAAAGCAAATGCATACCGCTTCCATTAATTCCGTTAATTAGTAAGGTGTATGTTTTATTACAGATTATACCATTCGAATAATTTCACAAAATAACTGCATATGACATTATACGACTATCCAATGCACACTGTGAGTTTAGATTGTGTGAAAGGAACCTTCAAAACACCTGGCTCCCTTCTCGATAAGTGAACCAGCGGAATTTGTTTGAACGTTTTTCTGCAAGTCAGTGATTCACGAGTTAGTATCAAGAAATGGACTCAAAATTAATTTTAGTGTAAATACTGTTTGTGGTTACACCATGTGAAAATTCTCTTTTGAGTAGTAATTAGTTCTGAAAAGAACTTGTGGTTACAACTCAACGTTTCGTTCAGTATGCTCTGATCGTCTTCAGGACGATCAGAGCAATTACTACTCAAAAGAGAATATCTATGTGTCGCAGCAAACAGTCTTTACTTAAAACAAATTCCCACTGCAAAGCTACAAATCTTACTTAAATAATTTTACTTAAACATCTTTTTATATTGCCTATAATTATATCCTATACATAGATGTGTGAAATACTTACTGATACACACTACTACAACGCGGGTTTTCCCAGCAAACAAGTTCAAACTTTACATAGGTTTGTATTACATAATTATTGTATTAATATAAATATGTGATTAAAGGGACTGACACCATTGGTAAAATGTATACACCTATGAGGGTACAGGGTGGTATTGTGATTGGAAAAGCCGCTGACGTACTACGGTATAGTTCGGATGTGCTCTATAATAAGAATGAACTATTATTATTTTATTTATTATCCATATTTTATAACAATGAGATAATGTTTACAAACCGATGGGTAACAGTTTAATTTTATTTTGAATAGATAGTGAAAATTCAATGTTCTGATGTGGAACAAGCGTTTTCTCAAAAGAGTGTTATCAATTTCAGACGGAATAACTTCTCAGGATGTTTGGTACCATGAGCATCCTGATAAGATAATAATTCGCTCAAATTCACTTGTACAACTTTAGGATAATTACCAATGGTGTACACTTCCTTCAATGTATATTGTACAAACTATGAACAGTGTTACATGCAGGATTGGGTGAGGTCACAACCTTATTCAACATTAATTCATTGTTCATTATTATTATTTCAATTGTTTTGCTTTTATAGTTTGCGTTTGTCAACAAGTAATTTATAAGACGAAGTCTGGCTTTTCGTTACCCGTTTCAGTATCTGCAGTCGCAGTGAATACGTTTTTTGATTCCCAGTTCTGACCCCGTAGAACAATCCTGCCTAATATATATCTAGAGCTAATCACATTATAATTTATGAATTATCATTATTATAATATTTGTCACAATTATTACAATAACAGTTTTATTTAACGGTAACTAATTTACATTCACTATTTAGATGTTTTCAGCAGCAAAAAAAGAGCTAAAATTGTAGCTGGCGTAAACCTGTCAGATCTATACCTAATAACGCGCAGTGCTTGCATTCTTTGATGGCAAAACTCGAAATATTTCATTTCTTTAGATTTCGTGATAAATTGAGGGCGCTATTTTCATTTATGAAACATTAAATGGCCAATATGTTTCGTTTGTAAATCATATATCACGTTTTTTATCATGATGTTTCTATTTGGTATAACATGATACGTCAGAGTTAGATGTTTTTGATATACTGTTTGGCCATAAAAAAGGTTTGTTGTGAAAACAAACTTCAGTTTACTAACCATCTCATTATATTAAAAAGAAGGGCAATTGCTGAAGTTCGGGTGTTTTGCCTTCAGAGGGCCCCTGTGAGTGAGTTTACTATCTTATACGCAATAGATATAATCTAGCCTAGTGATTTAAACATTGATAATGTATCACAATTACCCTACAAATGTCTCTTTGTGGTACAATGACTCAAGTACAATATTAGTCAAATTTTATATTTTATATTTTGACTGACTGATATTTTTATTTGTTTATTTGGACTGCAGTACTCGTTCCATTGTTATGGCCAAAACATGTATATAATTAGTCGCCTTCACAGCAGCCAAACGCTGACGATGTTTGTATTAAGTGTTTTCTCGAAAATAACATGTAAGATGAAATAACTTCTCAGGATGTTTGGTACCATGACCATTTTAATATAAGATAATAATTCTCTCAAATTCGCTTATACATCTTTGGGCAATTACCAATGGTGTACACTTCCTTCAATGTATATTGTACTAACAACTATGAACAGTGTTACATGCAGGATTGGGTGAGGTCACAACCTTATTCAACAATGTTCATTATTATTAGTAGTAGCAGTAATAATAATAATAGTAATTTATTTGACGAAGTCAGGCTTTTCATTACCGATTTTAATATCCGCAGTCGCAGTGAATACGTGTTTTGATTCCCAGATTATGACCCCGTAGAACAATCCTGCCTAATTTATATCTAGAGCTAGTCACATTATAATTTATAAATAGTTATTTTGGCATTATTTATTATAATGATAACTATAATCGTTTTATTTAACAATAAATAATTGACATTCATTATTGAAAAAATAAATAACAGTCAGCGGCCAAAAATCTAACAGCTGACTTAAACTGTTAAGAGCTGTAGTACAGACTTTTTCTACTTGAAAAAGGGGCTTTACAAATAATTAATATTGTGGACTTCTATGCTCATACTGACCCTTTTTTTGGTTAAATGTACGACTTTATAAATTCATGATAATTATTGCCATCAGTTCCTCTACCTCTTTCCATTAGCTCAATATTTACTCGATATATTGAATATGTACATACTCGGCAAACACTGCAATACCATCTCCCCTCCATTAAAATGTCTTTGGCTAAAAAACATTGAATATGAGGGACCGAAGCTGTGGAATTCTATAAGTGGTTCATTGAAGAGTCCCAAAAACATTTCAATTTTTAAACACTCTTACAAATCTGTTCTAAGTAGATATTCAGATTCCACCTAGAGAACAAGTGTGTCCAGTATACACCTTTAAGTAAATGTTTCTTCATTCCTTATTTAATTGTCGCATATAGTACTTTGTGAGTGTTATTTTGTCCTTTGTCTGTGTCGTCATTTGTGTCTTATGTAACTTATTTTGTTATGCAGCATGTGCAGGGAACTTGGTAATTTTGTTGTAAATATTGTCATTGTTATTCTCTGACCGTGCCTGCATATGGACCCATATACATAAGCTTTGCTTCTAATGGGCCCCTTCTGCTTATAGTTTCCTTTTATATTACTATCTTAATAAAATGTACTTTGATATTTAATTGTGACTCTGTGGAGAAATAAACCTGAAACCTGAACCCGAATCTATGAAGCCGATGTATTTACATCGCTACTTTGAAAGCGCAATGCACGGGTCGTGGAAACGCCACTCAGCATCTGCTGAGCTAAATATCTTAATGAACCAGCTGGTCGCTACAGGTGGAGATGGATCGTCATAGGTGTATCGAGATCCCTCAACACCTGTCAGTTCCACCTCGATGTGCCCGTTGTTGAGTATTATCTGGACAGGAGAGCCGATGTAGTTGATGTCACTAAGGGACCTGTTCACTTCATTAGCTCCTTCGGTTGGAGTTCTCGTGAAGATTCTTGAAAATCCTGTATTTAGCTCTGTATATTTAAAAAATTAATTTAATTTAAATTAACGACAAAAATCACATTATTAATACAAAGGCCTGGATCTACAGAATATAATGTGAACAAGGTAATAAACTCTCATTTCTTTTTCCAGATTGTTGAATATCCTGTATACACACATTATAATAAGTGATCCCGCAAGCGCAAAAGGAACATGGGAAAAATCGGCACTGTACTAAATTGTACAAACTTTATTTTTTCTTTCGAGTGTTTTATTCCTGTTTATATCACATGTGGATTAGATACAATGGTAGGTCTCTTCCTGAATGTACTAATGGGCGGGAAAACTTAAAATTGAAATAAGTCGGATTGTTCACTATGGCAAATTATGGATGAGTTTTCGAAATCTATAGAGTTTATAAACTATCGTTGATAGAGAAAGGTTGTTCGTTTTTGTTTTTACTTGCACGCAACGCAGTCTAGTGTGTCGAATCGTAAGTATGCATGAGCAAGCAAACGCGGAAACACGCAAACGCGCGAAGTTTAAAGAGCTACGTACTTTTGAACCTTATATTTTAATTGATACGTTCTCAGAAACATGTTCTCAGAGTGTTCGTAAGTCGATACTTCCGGTTCGAAAGCTGGCATACTGCTGTGTATAATTTAACCTAAATTCATTTTTGATTTTTGATTTTTGAGGAAGGAATTGACAAACATACATTAAATTCATTATCTTCTTGCCTAAATCCTTAAAGAAAAGGGTGGTCAATGCATTTGCAATGGGCTTCTGATGATCGTTGGAGCCGACACGTGCGAAGTGGGCGTGGTTTATGTTGGAATTACGTCTTTGAGAAAGAACCTGTTAGGTTTAAAAGGTAAGGCCAATAACTAATAAAACATAACAAATAATTTTGCATTTATACTACATGTCCTTTAGGTTGGTAAGCAGTATGGAACAGGTAATTTTATATTTATATTCATGTTTGACTCAGTTTACCTAAATAAAACAGGCATACTGTATATATCAGTACACAATTTATAGCAAATAATACCGCTGCACATGCGCGTGTGGCGGAAAATTGCAGGCGTCATACACATGAGCATCATGTCAGTGACTGCTTGCACCACCAGACGGCTATTTCGTCACATCATCCCCTCCTTTAAGACAGGGATGTGTCCTCACATCATCATGTTTTTCAAACTTTAGTACAAAACTTTTACAAAATACATGTTCAAAATTTATACAATTCATCAACACTTTTACTTTAAATTTAACACTTCAAATGTCAGCAAAAAGAAGTGCTGGGAGCCACGATTTGTCAACATCCCTATGAACGGCTTTAATCTGTTAAATTGGAGCATTTTGGGCTCGTGTGTAGGACCCCCGCTGTATCCTGACCACAACATCACTCAACAAATGGGTGACAAGGTAGGGACCAACTTTCTTGTTTCCAAATCGTACCATTACCGCACGCCAATATCATACTCAAGTCAGCCTTGAGGTTGTACTGCCGACGCTAGTAACAGGCGGACTTCTTGAGTAGTTAACTCGTGTACTGTTTCAAGTCTTTCTCTTATCACACATTATTCAGGTAGACCACATATCACATCAATCGGTGGGTCCACTTCTCTACAGTACATCAACTTGTTTGGAGTTAGGCCAGTACTCTCATAAGGGAGAGTGTGCAATTAGGACAGATGGCACATACCTAATTGGTTGAAGTATACGAGACCAGCATAGCGATCAGCGTCCGCTCTACCCGACCGTCACTTTGTGGATGGTACAGTGGTATTTGTGTTTTATTTATATCCAGGGACTCACATTACTTCTTGAACAGCTCGCTTTCAAACTGTCGACTCTGATCGCTGTGAATTTGTCGAGGGGCAATGGTTTCTGCATTTATGGCAGCCACTAGGTAGGTCTCTGTCCATTTGCTGAAGTAGTCAGAGACTACCACAATGTAACGACTGCTTTCGATCATTTTGGGGAAAGGTCCAGTGTATCTATAGCTATCCTCTCCAGCGGCACGCCGGAGAGCTGCTGCTTCAGCGGTGCCCTTTTCCTTTTTACTGGTATATTCTGCTTGGCACACTCCAAACATCCCCAGCACCAATTCTTTACATTATCTAGCACCAAAAATCAAGATTTTGCTTTCTCACACAATTTCCTTATCCCTAGCTAGATGTCCACCTGTGGGGGCGTCGTGTAGCTGCCTACATCATCCTGCATATTGTAGGGAATAACCAATAGGTAATGGACTTCCTCACCGGTATCATCATCCCACCTCTTATGCAAAATTCCATCACGAATTCTTGGCCCCAGGTTCCCCATAAAGCACCGGTCATTCTCTGCTGAAACCTCTCACAAGTGGCCTTGTACATTTACTTTCTAACCAGTGGAACAGAATGTTCTCATCCAAACCCCCAACAACCATTTCAGCTCAAGCACTCGGGCAACCACGTGTCGTTTTATCTTTGCTTCCGACACACATATGGTCTCCATCCCCGTCCTGTCTTGTACTGCTACCAGTTTCGGAAGTTGCTGTCCCAGGCTCTTCAAGGTGCATATCCTCCTGCACAGTGTGCAGCCTTTGTGGCTCCTCCCAG
This sequence comes from Zoroaster sp. YZ-2022, assembly GCA_029582265.1. Lineage (NCBI taxonomy): Eukaryota > Metazoa > Echinodermata > Asteroidea > Forcipulatida > Zoroasteridae > Zoroaster > Zoroaster sp. YZ-2022. The sequence continues at coordinate 102,815,027 of CM055816.1, read as the reverse complement.
TCTCTTGGGGAACGTTTACTGTTGGCATGGCTGTCTTGACATAGCATCAGCATTCCTGTGACTGCGCCCTAGTTGGTGCTCTATTACAAAATCATATTCAGACAACACTAGCTATTTGTCTCTCTGGATTTTTAAATCCAACAAGCCATTTCAATGCTCAATGGTCTGTCCGAATTCGGAATTGGCGTCCATACAGATATGATTCACGCAGTGTACCAGGGATAGGATTTATTTCCTAGTAATTTCTCTCACTCTTCGTGACGGACCGGCTGACATAGGCTATGACTCTTTCGACTCCATCCCGAAGTCGCTGGCATCGGTATCCAATGTGTTTGTGGCTGTGGGGTATGTCATAATCGGAGAGGACATCAGGCGCTGTCTCAGACGGTCAAATGCCTCCAGACATTCGTTAGCCCAATGAAACTCACAGCTCGGTCAGCCTATGTAGTAGTCTTGGTTCAAAACTGAGTTTGTATGTTTTTGATACACGATCGGACGGCGCTACACGAACGCTAAAATCACGAACCGCTACCACACAAACAAACTGCTATCAAACACATTCTAAGGAACTTCATACTTCTCCCCCGAAAACGGGGGAAACCACTACGCATGCGTCAATATGAAATGCTAGCGCGTCCCACATATTTGGTGCGCACGCGTATAAACAACAGCAGACTCCTGCGAAGTTGTCGATCAGTGAACACGGCCGTCCATTGTTATTTATGCTCGTGCGCACCAAATATGTCGGCCGCGCTAGCATTTCAAATTGACGCATGCGTAGTAGTTTCCCCTCGTTTTCGGGGGGTGGGGGAAGATTCTACGAAATTCCCAAGATAGCAGTATCAAAAAACATACTTTGACGAAACAGTGTTACACTTATATGTATAAAGTTTAGAGCTCTGATTACGCATACGCAGCAGCGCGCAGCACGCATTGCGTGGGGGTACTGTGAACAGGCTTTCGCGGGCACTTGATGAGCGCTTGATGGGGAATAGTCGAAAAAAAAATGTAAGCTGTCTTATTGCTGTGCTGTCTCGTTGTGTTTTTGCAGAGCGAGCTGCGAGTTGTGAATCAATCCAGTGCTACATCTGGCGTGATCAGTGAGGCTGGTTGTAAATTATTACAATTAGGCAGGTTTTAGGATTGTTTGGGGTAGGATTGTTGTGGGAACGTTGGTGAGCGTGAGTTCTGGACCTATTATTGGGCAGGCTGAGAGGCATAGGAAAGTTGGGAACTACATGCCGTTTGTTGTACACACCTCTGGTGAGATTGACTGGATTGTGGTCCTATTACCTTTATGGTTGCTAGCCGGGGAGGTTCATTGGCTGTAGCGTTCTGGGTGCCTGTGAGGGTTATGATAATCCTCAGGTGTAATCAACCCCTTTAGATAATCTGTTATCGATGTTTCACTTGATCTGTTGTGAGGTATACCTGTTTCAGGGCTAAGCTGCCAGTGAGCTAGCCTAGTTGAGGTATACTGGTTTTGAGATACGTGGTGAGGAATACAAGACTTAAGGACAATTATTGATAAGAATAAACCATGTAATTACTCTTTGGAAACTCTGTATCCTTGTGAGGTTTATTGAGGTTACTGGTAATTGCTCTAAATCCATTGAGGTATAATCATTCCCTAGATGGTGGTACATTTCCACCAAAACGAACTGCCCATTGGCTTAGTCATCCGTTTGTTAGTTATCCCCCCCTTGCGGTCGGGTAGCCGCTCACCCGTGCGCAAGGTTAATAAATATTTTTGATGGATAATAGGCGCTGGTCGGTGTCCCCGGTTCAGTAAGCTCAGTCCCTTGGGTTTCCTCCGGCGTCATTCCCGCTACAATACAGAGTTTTGAACCAAGACTACCTATGTAGTCGAACAGCCAGGTTAGCTCAAGCAAGCACGAACCGGCGATAATATGAGACAAGGCTCACTGACTTTTATTTGGATCTGTGTGCACACCTTGGTCCGAGACAACATGTCCAAGGTGACATTTTGTAGGCTTTAACGCAAGCCCGGCCTCCTTGATCCACTCAAAAATAAGTTGCATTCGCTCCATGTGTTTCTCAAACGACTGTACAATATGACGTCATCTAAATAGGCCAAGCATATCTGCCACTGGAGACCTCGTAGTAAGTCGTTAAAACGTAGACAGGGCATTACACAGCCCGAAAGGTATGACCTCAAACTGGTACAAGCCACAGTGTGTGTACAGTAGTCAACGCCGTTGTCACGGTCTCAGCTGTCCTGCGTGGTCAGCTATCCGAACGACCAAATATGGTAAAATTACGTCATGCTATGTCTGCGCACAGCGTACGAAAGTAGTCCATTTTAGTGCTGTGCTGAGTCGTGTACAGTACGTAACAACGTACATACGTACATGTATACACTTGCTGGAACCTTAATGGCGGCCTCCACGAGCAGTGAACGTGCGGATCGTTTCAACGAATTTCGTGAGAAGATCACAAAAATTATCCGTTACTTAAACAGCGGATTGTATTTAGCAGGGTTGACGGATGTTCAGAAGAGGGTGGTTCGTTGCCAAGCCAAGAATTACTCTTATGATGAGGCCAGTAAGTACACGTCAGTAAGATCCTGACCACTGCACTGACTGACATTCCCACTGCACTGTTCACTGTCATTTGTAACGTTCGGTTACACAAATTTAGATTCGGAAGACTACAAGATTTATGTGATTTACACAACAATGATTCGATTGATCATTATTTTATTCAACAACGATTGGAATTATGTTTGTTTACAACAACAGCCATATTTGATCATATCCCATCATGCACTCGCGCAAGCATGCGCAATAGCCTAGCCCATTCATGCACTCGCGCGAGCATGCGCAGTAGCCTAGCATAGCAGCATATAGTTGGCACAGCCTGTGTAATACCGTTACACTCCCCCCACAAGACAAAACGTGGCAGAGAAAAAAACTGATGCACAAATCTCACCAGTACACGTTAAATGTAACAGTCCAACATTAATGTAACAGTTCCTTAATGAAGCAAAAGTTCAATGTCCACAGTCCAATCCAGAGACACGTGTAGCACAGTACATGTCCGTAGAGTTCAATCCATAGATAACGCGAATCCACAGATAAATGTATGTGATCCAATGAATGTTAAGAATACAGTCCATTGACAGTCCCTTCAAGCACACTAAACTAAACACACACAATGTAATGTATTGCTATCCAGCAGTGTTATGAATCCTTACAAAATACAAGCACAGGTTTATCCAAGCAAATCTTTATAATATTAATCACTGCAAATTTAAAGGTTGTTTTTCCTTGTTTTCAGTGAGAAAAAAAACCTGTTAACTAAACCCAAAATGCAATAACAGGTAGTGCTGTGCAGGGAGAAAACCCTAGATCCATGCACACAGCATACATATCCAGGTAAGTGATTGTCAGTTCAGTTTATAGTCACTCCGTGCACAACTTTACTTGGTCCATGTGAACAATCAGTTGTTTCCGGTGATCCGCGAGACTTGACACCTTGAGATTCACAGGGGTTAGGCAGTGCGTGACGAGGTAGGGTCCACTCCATTTGGGGGCAAGCTTGGCATTGAAGTGTTTTCCGGCATCCGATTTGGGGTGGGTCTGAACCATCACCTGTTGACCAACGGTGATGTCAGGGGGGCGGCGACGTTTGTCATAACGGGCCTTCTGTTTGAGGGTAGCCTGTTTCCTATGCAACTCTACCCGGTGGGTGAGATCAGCCTGATCCTCCCGAGGCTGACGGTCTGAAGTACACCACTTATTCTCTAAGGGCGTAATTAACCGTCTCCCAAGCATCAAGTGTGACGGTGCCACTCCAATCGTCTCATGTTGAACAGAGTTGAGAGCAAAGGCAACTTCGGCAATATGAACGTCCCATGTCCGATGGTCGTCACCAACATGCGCACGCATCATACCCTTCAGGTTGCGGTTCACTCGCTCCACCCAATTACTCTGGGGGTGATACGGGGAAATGTACAGTTGTTGTACACCCCACTCCTTACATACAGCATTCACAGCCCTACAGATGAACTGTGAACCATTGTCGGACAACAGCTTCTGCGGACCACCATAGCGACAGAAAAGCTGACGAACTAACACACTAGCAACTTCTTTGCCAGTGGCCTTTCGGATTGGTATAGCCTCGACCCATTTTGAGTAATGATCAACGGCAACCAACAAATACTCATGGCCTCCATAACTCTTGGGTAGGGGACCCATAAGGTCGACACCCACTGTCTCCCAGGGACCCCCCGACTGTGTCGTTAACATAAACCCAGCCGGCTTCCGATACAGCGGCTTGGTGGTACGGCACGTGTGACATGTGCGAAGAAAACTACGCACATCCGTTGCACAGCCCTTCCACCAGAGGTGAAGACTGTCTAACTTATGCAAAGTCTTGGTCCTACCAAGATGACCAGCAGTTGGATGGCAATGGCATGTCTCCAGCACGGCGCGTTTGAGAGCGTCCGGCACTACCAACTTCCACTTGGACCGGTTGTAATGATACAGAACACCATCACGTTCTCGATAGACCGGAGAGGTCTCGTCACGGAGAGCAGTCAATTTCGCGTCTTGTAGCTGTTCATCTCGGACAGTTGTCAAATCAGGTAGTGGCCTCCCTGCGGGCACTTCTGTAGGGGTTGTACCACTGGCCCACTCTACGTTGCGTCTGGTTTCCCAGCGCTTTCTCTTGCATGTTGGGCATGCATATGTCGGCATGTCCTCGGCTCGTTTCTTCTTGACGTGGACACAAACAATATGGAACCACTCCATACATCCATCACACTGGATCCAATCCACAACAACATCCGTAGGTCGAATGCACCGGACTGCTGCACATCTCTCTTCAGCATCATCAGCGGCTACAGCTGTAGCGTCCGGATGGTCTCCAGTGGAATGGGGTGGCTCAACACCTGCGCTGTCAGCTGGCGTCTGGGTCACATTTGTACCTTGAACGACACCAACCAACGGAGAATCGTCATGTACACGAGAGAGTGCGTCTGGCACTACATGAAGCTCACCACGACGATATGTGATGTCAAAACTGAAATTTTGTAAACGCAGTACCCATCTCGCGAGCCTGCCTGTCAGTTGAGCCTTTCGGAACAGCCATATCAAAGCTTGATGGTCCGTCACGACCTGACATCTCTTACCCTCCAAATAAAATCTCCACTTCTCCAAAACCCAAATCACCGACAGGCATTCCCTCTCGGTTGTACTATAATTTCGCTCTGGGGGAGAAAGGGAACGACTCGCATACGCAATGGCATGCAGCTGACCATCGGTCCCTTGCAGCAACACAGCACCCAAACCGGCGTCACTGGCATCCGTGTGGACAACAAAGGGTTGTCTCAAGTCCGGATATGCAAGTACTGGCTCGGACATCAAAATTTGCATTAACTCCTCAAAAGCAGCAGAGTGCCCTGATGTCCATGTCCATGTTGTGTTCTTCTGACGAATCTGGTTAAGCGGTGCAGAAATCGCAGCAAGATTGGGAATGAACTTAGCATACCAAGTAACCATGCCAAGAAATCTTTCCAGCTGCTTCACGTTCTTAGGCATGGGATAGTCCACAATGGCTTGGACCTTTTCAGGGACGGTGTGGAGCCCATCACTACCAATCACATGGCCAAGATATCTCATCGAACTACGGCCGAAAGCACACTTGTCCCAGTTCACAGTCAGTCCAGCTTCCTGGAGTCGTTGTAAAATTTGGCGCAAACCGTCAACGTGTTGGCTCAGTGACGACGAAAAACACACAATATCGTCTAAGTAGACATAACAAATCGTTCCGATCAAACCATCCAAAACGACCTCCATCAAGCGCTGAAAGCTTGCAGGACCATTAACAACCCCAAACGGCAACACAGTAAAGTGAAATAAACCTTCTTCACACACAAAAGCCGTCTTCTCTTTGTCCTCAGGGTTAAGTGCCATCTGGTGATACCCACTCTTTAAATCTAACGAACTAAAGATTATGGCTCCATGCAACGAGTCCAGAATGGAGTTGATGGTCGGCATCGGATAAGCGTCAAGTTTGGTGACACGATTGAGTTTTCTATAATCCACACATAGTCGGTACACTCCCGGTTGTCGCTTAGGAACCATCACTACCGGAGAGGCCCACGACGAATGCGAACGCCCAATACGACCGTCTTCCAACATTTCAACTAACTGTTTTCGCAACAACTGTCGTCGGTCCGATGAAAGGCGGTACACGGGACCACGGACTGGCCGGGAGTCCCCCGTGTCAATATCATGACGGAGCAGTGCCGTCCGGCCCGGTTTGTCTGCAAAAACCACAGGAAACTCTTCAAGAAGTTGTTCCACTTGCAAAGTCTCATCCTCAGTCAAACCAGGATCCATCCCCTCGTTAGCCTGGTCAGCCAGCACAGGAAGGGAAACTGATGTCACATCATCTGGGGAATGATTGTCTGTCCCAAGGCCAAGAAGAGGCCATTTGATGTGAGGCTCTGTCAGACTGGTCTCCAACCAGTAGGTATTGTGAACAAAATCGATCACCAAATTCGCTCTCCGAGCGAAATCCTTACCCAACAGCACTGGCGTTGGTAGCTTCTTGACCTGATGGAGACTGATGTCAACATCCACGCCAGCAACTTCAATTTCTTCGGCAGCAATTCCCGAAGTATGGAACTGGGATCCATCTATAGTCGTCAACGGTCCTATGGAGGACTCCGGGGTTACAGCTAACCCAAGTGTTTCACACAAATCGGCATCGATGAGAGACATGGCCGAACCGGTGTCAAGTAACGCCTTCACGTCATGACCATGAACTCTTGCGATGATGTAGGGGCCACTAGTGTCATCATCAAACTCGTGGTGTACGGGTGACTTGATGAGGCTCACTCGAGAGCCATCAGTGGGCTTCAGTGGTTTGTCGGTTGACTTACCAATAGATTGTCGGACTTCGACAATCGGCTTTGCACTAGAAGTAGATCTAGCATCGGTCTTATTCGGCGCAGGAAGCGGACAATCAGCGACCTTGTGTCCCAACTGGTGACACCTAAAACAAACTGCTTCGAACCTACCCATGCGTTTAGCAGTGGCGTTCGCTCCCGTTGAACGGCTCTGGTTGCTGTCCTCTGACTTCGTCTCCTGGCGTTTCTCAGTACTACTACTCTGCGTAGAGTGATTTCTAGCTGTCGGGAAAGGCTTGCCCGATGTCTCGGCCTTCCGATTCATAACATGTTCATCGGCAATCCGAGCAACAGCCTGGACAGATGTCGCTTTCTTCTCTCGAAGCTTAGTACGAAAATTATCGTTGGTTATTGAAGACAGAAATTGATCTATCAAAATCAGGTGCATCATTCGCTTAAAATCAGACGACCCAGACATGTCCTCTTTTGGCTCCAACCAGCGGCGGAAATACAACTCAAGCCTGGTAGAAAACTCCTCAAAAGTCTCCTCCGGTCCCTTGGAAGCTGTTCGAAATTTGATTCTGTACGCTTCTGGTGTTAATTGGAAATGGCGAAGAATTATCTGGACAATCTTGTCATACTGCTTCTTATCCTCTTCACTTAGCGCATGAAATGCCTTCTGAGCCTTTCCTGTGAGGTATGGTTCTAAGAGGCGGGGCCATTGATCTTTTGTTTTATTTGCGGCGGTTGCCATTCGCTCGAACGTTGAAAGATAACAAGTAATGTCATCATCTGACGAAAATTTATGGAAGTCAGGGAGCTCGGGTCCTACTCTGATTGCTGAGATGGATGATTTAGTTGCTGCAGTCATAGCCTGTAGCAGTGACTGGCACAGAGCTTCTGTTTCATTCTTTCGAATCAACTCAAGCTTTTCTAAAATCTGCCCTAGATCTGGTTGAACAGACGGTGCTGGATCAACCTTGGGTTTTTCCTCTACTGGTTGCTTCATTTTTGGCAAACCACACAAGCATTCAATACGATCTTGCTTTGTTTTCACAGCATTAATATCGATATGATTTATAGTACATAACTGAGTAATGTAATCTGCTGTAAAACGTTGTAAATAAACCTCCCTGTATTACAAACAAGACGACCAAACAATATCTCACGAAAGGCTTATCGCACGAACCGTCAGTATATAATCACAACAGCTCAAGATACACAACGTCATGAACGTTGCCTTGACCATCAACAAAAGAATATTCATGCATATGAATAGTGAAATAACGTAACGTTAGGTTATCTGTACTCACGACACCCGCACATGAGGTTTCGCACGTTCGACCGGCGATCTTCCAGTCACAGACAAAATCTTCAAAAATCACAAACATCGAGCAGCCATCCTGCCGACTACGCCAGTGTAACGTTCGGTTACACAAATTTAGATTCGGAAGACTACAAGATTTATGTGATTTACACAACAATGATTCGATTGATCATTCTTTTATTCAACAACGATTGGAATTATGTTTGTTTACAACAACAGCCATCTTTGATCATATCCCATCATGCACTCGCGCAAGCATGCGCAATAGCCTAGCCCATTCATGCACTCGCGCGAGCATGCGCAGTAGCCTAGCATAGCAGCATATAGTTGGCACAGCCTGTGTAATACCGTTACACATTGACACTGTGTAGAGGCGTATTACTAGTAACTAAGGTAGTTGAAGTGATTGGAATAACGTGTGATGTGCCATTGAATGTATCCGAATGAGGTTTTACTCAACAGGCTGACCACCATACTTAATAGCCTAACTCAATTGTCAATTGTCAATATTATAACTATAGATTCGTAACCTCCATGCTCTGACTGTTTTTTGAAGGTTACGATCATCGCAAGGGGGGTGGTCATATGTGGCCCTTTTTGCTTCTTTTGGAGGCCATTCTTTTTGTAACTTTATTTTCAATTTCTTGTGTTATCCGTAAGTTATCTATATTGCCACGCTTGTTTTTATGGATTACTTAAACTTTAGACATTGTAATACTTGCACTATCTTTCTGATATTACAGAAACTACGTGAATGCCAGGGCAAGAGAAATACATGAAACCCCTACTAGATGGACCATGAAGCTGTATGCCAACTCTCGCCAGCGTGATACCCGCAGCTGTGGAGTGTTTGTGCTTATGGTAAATAACTTTTGTCAGATCCCTTTTTTATTTCACTGAGTAAAAAGCTACCTAAAGATGCAGGCTCATCAATGCACGACGGACAAATTCGTGCCACGAATGGTCACCTTGACCTTGCTACTGCCATCTCTTACACATTAAAAAATCGCCTTTCCCATTGCGAGCGACAGAGGGCCAAGCGACGAGCCTGTCCCTTTAAAGGGAACTTGATAAAAGGATAAAAAACTTACATCACAAATATTATCTCCGTTTTACATGTTTGTTTATGTTTATTTACAATTTGCAGAGCAGCTTCTCAGTGGTATCTCTCCATCCGCACTTCGCCATTGCCATGTACGAGACTTTCGATTCTATGTTGGAGCACAATTTCTGTCACAAAAATATTTCAGTCATGTTTTAGTCAAAACCACCGAAACCACCTTTGTTTTCCTACAGATTTTTTATTTTTTGTATTGGGGGTTTCGGCCCTCAGCAGAAACCACCTTTGTTAAACTCAAAGAGATTTTTCTTTTTTTATTATTATTATTCTTTCTGACCAAAACGTCATGGGTTTTGTACATGCATTTTGCAGCAGGTAAATCTTAAACTTAACATTGTGATATTATGTACAAGTTATATACCATATTGAAGCTTGAGGGGCTCCAAGATCTTTTTTTTTTTTTGCTGCACTCATTTTTCAATAGTCAAGAAGCTTGTGAAAGTGGAAAAAATGTCACAAGACTGTAACCTCACATTAAAACGGTGTAAAATGTTATTTTATTTTATTTTATTAAATTTATGATATTTTCATTTTAATTATTTTGCATTTTATTGTATTTTTTTGTTTTATTTTATTTTATTTTATTTTATTCTGTTCTATTTCTCATTTAAGTTGATTTAATTACACGTAAGTAGAATTGCCCACATGCATCATTCAGGGACAGTGCAATAGACACCTTGTAATGCTCACTGTTGGTTGTCAAATTACTCTATCCAGTGAGGTGTACATGTACATCTTCTTCTACTTCTACCTTTGAAAGTACCCCTGTATAAGGGAACTCTTTGTTTCATGCTAGAAACCCACCGAAAAGTATAAGGGAAACAATATTAGTATTTTGTGTATATACTGTATAAATAAATTTTAACTCAATAATTTAATTATTTTACTGCTAATGTTGATGTTGCCCATGCAAAACTGTACTTGATATGAAATAAAACTTTATTGTTCTATGTAACTTAACTTGTAATTTTCTCTGTTTAGGCTATTTGTACTTTATTTTCACATTTTTTCTGCAGCATTTTATATTTTAACTATTAACCACGATAAAATGCCATGATGATTATTATTATTTTAAAAAAAAGCCAAGAACAGTCACGTCATATTATACTTTGTACGTTTTACATATTTGTCACATAAAAAATACAACCAGAAAAGGGGGTTTGTACGAGGAATTTTATATCCATTATTGTGTTTACAATTTGCCATACAAAATTTAAGAAAGAAGGGACTTTGAAAAAGTGTAACCTGGGTAAATTTGTACCCATGAACACGTATAAAGATGGGCAAAGAGAATGTGATTGGGAAGAGAATAATCTTAACATTAATGGGACCATAGAGAACTCGCGAGGGCACGCGGAATTGTCCGATGTTGTAACCCGGATATCCGAGCACGCCGGAATACTGAGACCATGACTACAGCGTGCTGAAATGCCCGGCTACGTCATCCGGAACAGCTGAGCACGCCGGATAGCTGAGACCGTGACACCGTCTTTTCGTTGTGTTCATCTGCTATCGGTACCTGTCAACACCCGGAGGCCACGTCTGGTGTGGTGAAGCACACTCAGAGAACAGAAGTTAAGTAGAACAAGTTATGTAAACATAAAATAATTTAAGTAAAACAATTGTGACAATAATATAGATCTATTTTGTAAATGTAAAAATACATAACTCGAGAGTGAAAATTAAACTTTACCCGAGTTGTGTAAGTTTTTTCTTGTTATAAAGAAATTTTACATTCGTTTAGTAGATAATCCACGCAGAATCTGACACTCCCATCTCCTTTTTGGCCACTGCCCTCTAATGAAGTAGCAATCGTCCAGTTTCAATACGATGCTCAACTTTACTACTTTGACCTACGTCTCCATCTCCACACAAGAACTAATTTTGGTTCTTATCAGGTTTCTTCAGCTGGGTTTGTTGGATCTCGTTCTGGTGATTGGAGCTTCTCTGATATAGGTCGTTCAAATGCGTGGGAACTGTAAGATTTTCTCTGAAACCTCTGTCTCTCTCATCATTAGATGAAACTTGTTTTTTTTTTGGCTCTAAGCTAATTTTATCATCATCATTTGAGTTGAGATTGGGGCCAACTGCATCCACTGTTTCAAATGTACCTGCCGTTGTTCCCTTATAGATGGTTACATTGGTATCCATTGGATTCATTATTTTTGCAGGTAATTATATCCCTCTCCACCAGAAACTCTTACTGGTAATGTCAATCGAACAGTTCTCAGCTCGCAGAAAGTCTAAGCCTAATAGCACATCACGGATGATGTCGGCGACGAATTTCTTTTTTAAAGAAACTGACCACCCAACTCAACTCAAGTATAACTGTAACCTCTCCGGAGACTGCCAAGCTCATATCATTTACAGCATTCACTTTAAGATCAGTGCTTGCTATGCTGTATTGTTCTTTATCCGACCATTTCCTGACTACTCCATCGGATATAATTGACACCGTTGCCCCGGTATCAAGCAGAAGGAAGGCATCCACTCTTTTTATGCAAGCATCTAGGTATAATCCTTGACCAAGGACATTTACATTCTCGATTTGTGGATCGCTGACGACCCCTTTCAAAAGCTGATTCTTGGCCCCCAGGCTCAGTTCCTAACAGTTTTCCTGAACATGATTTGGACGAGACTGTGGTGCTTCCACTTGTGATGATGTTCTGTCATTCTTCTTTGCCAGAGCAGGACAGGTTGGCTTTATAGCCGTATTCATTACAAATGTAACATTTGGGACCCCTGTCGTTGGACCTCCGGTTAGTGCTACGTCCCCGTCCACTTTTTAACTGTTTCTGGAGCTCCTGAAGCTGTTATGTCATTTTTTTAATTTGCTGCAGTCCACATCCGTTTTAGCTGGCATCGGTTTTTTTCTGTTGTAGTAACTTGTAGAATGCTGGCACTGTTTATTTTTCTTGAGTACAATGTCTGGCGTTCTTTCTCTGCCTTTCGAAGGGCCATGCTGTCCCGTCACATCGGTCCGGTTTAATCAAGGGTCTTTCTTTTGCCTGCTCGACATTCTTGGTTTTCACTTGTCTTAATAATTTTTGGGGTCTTTCTCGCTGACAACCATTGGTATCTGGTCTCGTACAGAAAGTGCCAGGCTGGATCCATGATGGTCAGCAACATTTCTAGGTATTGGTGTAGAACCGTTGTTTTCTGTGATGATTGTCTCAAATCATTGTTGGGATGGCATACTGGCTTTGGTTGGCTTCAAATGGCTGCGTGGTTCTTGGCGCGTTCCAGGCGGCACCCTGTGTCTCCGGCCGGCTCATAGACACAGTAATGGTTATCTGTTGGTGTTGGCGTCTTACTGTGCCTCGGTATACACCACTGACACTTCACGGCTCCGTATACGATCTTTTTGAGCGGCTCTGGCTACTGTCTTCCCGGGCAGGCTCTAATTAAAAACAAATCCCACCGCTGCCACCAATGTAACGTGGAGCCGGGGCGGTCTAAGGACTTTTTTGGTCGTTCTTTCAGGTTTTCTATCTTTCTAATGGGACAGCTTCAGACACAGGTAGTGAAAGGAAATGACTAACGATTTGAACAAGACGAACAAGTACATGTAAATGATTAAAAAAAAAAACACTCGGATTTGTTCTATAATTTCCTTTAATTCTGGTAATTTATCTTTGAATAAACTCTGGCTGAAATCACTGAGCTGATTCTCTGGTTATACAATTTCAAACACACTGCAGATTGCAGCCGCCTAGCGTGATCAATGCACACTCTGACTATGTCAAACAACAACTCACAACTTTCCTGCTCGCTAGGCGCTGCACATGTGCGTGTGGCAGGAAATTGCACGCGTCATACACATGCGCACAGACGGACAGAAAGGTACCGGAACATATAAAATTATTTTTAAAGGAAATTCCACAAAACATAAAATTAAACGAATGCAACATTTATTCATGGGATTTGTTTAACTGCCAAAATCGACAAAGCCAGGATAGAGCCATTATTGCGCTACAACTAAACGACAGGTATGAACATACGTGGCACATAATTCATAGAAATGTACACACATTATTCGCGCGGACTGCAAGATAAGTTCCTGACAGCTTAACACTAAATTCGAATCACTATCCGTCTCCGTCTCACTTGAGTTCGTCTCACTTTAGATTCTGCGTTGTGTCATCGATCGTGAGCCCATTGCTAAGATCTAGATCAGACATCCCACCTCGTCCCCATCCACTCACAGAGCATACTGTCAGAATCATTGGTCACCATGAAAGAGGTTGAGATTGACCTACCTAGCTTAGTGAAGAAGGGCCAAAAGTCATGAATATTGACGTACAAATTTATGTGAATATTGACATACAATTTGATGTACAATCTGACGTGGATATTGACGTATTATTTGACGTCAATATTGGATGTACATTTTCGCGACTTGGAGCCAAAGTCGTGAATATTTACGAATAATGTTCACAAAAGTATTTATGGTCTTAGATGTCCCTTCAGAGCCACAATAGATATCTAAGATTTAAATATGTTGAGGATTGGACAGAGGATTTGAAGGATTTTGAAGGACTGGAAAAATTGAGAAGTGGACACAAATGAGTGTACTGCGTAATCAAAATGTGAGGATAAGTTCAACCCGCTCTGTCAAAACCCGAAACTTCTTGGCATTTACCATAATGCATAACAGCCATGAAACGGTCAAAAACTGACCCCAGGGACCAGTTTGAGGACCAGTTTTCATGTCACCATATAGAGCATTTTCTCCAGATTAGGATGAAAAAAGAAAAATCCTGAAACGTTGCTGGAAACATTGTTAATGTTCACGATAAATTTGGGAGGTAACTTTTGAAAATGGGGTTGCCAGAGCCAGTCACAAGTACTATGGTCATCTCTCGATAGCTGAGGACCACACGCCCCACCTCACTAGGGACACACCTCCCTACCAACCAATGGATCGCCCGCCGCGGCGTCTCCAGACACAAGAAAATCACATTAAACTAGTCTTACCAATTGCGTATTTTAAATTGTCAATTGTGTTAATACTATCAGCAAAGAAACGAATGGCCGCCTTCTCTTCGCTGCTGACACCTAAAACCGTCAGGTCAAGTCTAATCGACAACCCATCTGAATTCGTCAGTGGACCGGCGATGTCCAAGGGAGTGGTGGCCTGTGTGTGGTATGTTCGGCACGTTGTTATGCCAGGTGTTGTAGACACTGAAATGTTAATGGTAACAGTAACTTGGCATTGAGCTTCAACAATTTACACGTTTTTAATATTACACCAATCTAGGCTTAGCTATAGTCCTAGCCCACCTGGAAATCGCGGTCACGCACCTGTATAAAAACAAAGCGCGTGACCGATATTGTAACAATTGTTATTGAAAGGCGTGACCCTATTGTTTAATCCGTTCCATTTGATTGACATGTTGGATAAGTGTTTTATCTCATCAAAACATTTATGAAATATAATCCATGTACTTACTTGATGTGAAATGTATGATGGTACCAAACATTCAGATTTTATTTCGTCTGACATGCTATATTGTTCCAGAATTACTTTTTAAAGGGATCACAGCATTGATATATTTTCCACAAAATCCATACAAACAACTCTAAATGAATTTTCACTATTTTCTCGCTAACGACACAACGAAGTAAGGCAAAAGTTCACAAATATCTATAAAAAAAATTATAATACAAAAATAATGAATTTAAATTTTACCAATGGTGTACAATTCGTTTAACAATATTTTCTATATTTCCATTCAAGCAATTAAAGTCAAATTTATTCTGTGTTCAACGTAAATGTGTCAAAAAACACTAAATTAAAATTAGCCTTTTCGCTATACATATTTATGTCATAGTGAGGGTATACAGAAATTAATGTACATTCATATTTCAATGAGTTATTTGTTAAACTCATTTTTATATTAATGTTTAATTGTTTAATTTTGTAAGGTGCATTTGATAATAATGATATGGCAGTATGTTATTGTTATTTTTAAAACTTTCCAAGAGTATATTTGTTTCTGTAAAAATACCTTGGATTCAGTTCACGCGTCGCTTCCAAGA
Source organism: Zoroaster sp. YZ-2022 (assembly GCA_029582265.1). Lineage (NCBI taxonomy): Eukaryota > Metazoa > Echinodermata > Asteroidea > Forcipulatida > Zoroasteridae > Zoroaster > Zoroaster sp. YZ-2022. The sequence continues at coordinate 102,799,658 of CM055816.1, read as the reverse complement.
TAAAACAATATTTGCAGTACGTATGCTACATAGACAGTTCAAAGTTTGAGATACACAGAAGGTTTACAAAATAATTACTATACCTTCATGTATTTCTTCATGTAAATCTTCATGCAATTCTTCGTCAAAGTAAGAGCATCCGATGGATGGACGCAGTGCAGATTTGTCATCAGAATACACAGCTGAGTTGAGCTGACAACGCTTATCATTGCAGTAATTGAACGACTTGCATGCATCGTCGTGCAGACAGAAGACTGCACACGTCACGTATGAACGAGCTGTTATATTTTGGTATATGTTCCCAATCAGAACAGAGTTTTGTATAGGGCCCTGGTGGAATAGATGTGTGTTACCTTTCCTCATGTTGTATTCACGAGATGTGGCTGGACACACATTTCTCAAATCATCGCAAGACATCGCAGTTGCGATTATTGTAGCCAAAAGTGTAAGAGTGCAAATAATAGCAGTCATTGTTGTGATATTTTAATGTAATATCTCTACATAAAATCGTAACAATGTTCTTGGTGAATTCAAATTCAGAGGTTAAGCTGTCGGTGTTCTCTTTCGATCTGCAATAAGACAATTAAAATTCACGATTAAGCATAATACATAGGATAAATTGAGAAGATACGGATCTTTTAGGTAAAACGGATCCGTTGTTACGTTTTTCCCTATTCCGTTATACTGTATGTAGACCCCCTGGATTGACTTTTGTACCCTAGTGAATTCTTTCAGACTGTAAATGATGCGTAAACATTAACACGATAAGGCAAAACATATCAAGTGATCCATTTTTACCTTAAGGGTCCGTATTCCCTTAGTTACCCATCATCGAAATCACTTTAATTTCCTGCAAAAATACATATTAGTATTTATTTTATAGGCAAACATACAAACAAAACATTTCCACGATCCTTGTGCGTCACCACCATACTCCATACGTTTTCTGTCCCTTTTTTGTGTCGCTATGCCAAATTGCCAAACAAAAATCTGAGTATCCCTTTGGGGTCATCTTACATAAGATATTTGTTCCCCTTTGCAGTATTTACACGTCATTCTTTCACCTTACTTTCTTTCTTGTACCAGTTGATGAACTTGGATCTTTCATCAACAGCTTGCGACTGGTCCTGATGAAACTTAACTTATTATTGATATCGGACTTGATCCCAAATACCAGAATTTCACTATTATAAAGCCCGATGTCTTAGTAAGTTCGTGTTTGATGAGACCATGGTAAATTATGAAAACTGAGGTAATGATGGATAACACTAAGGCGAATTAAGAATGTTTGAGGTAGCTGAGGATAACACTGGCGAATAAAACGGCTGAAACAATGGTTGATAACATTAATGCGAATTAGGAAGGCATTATACGACCCTGGATAACAGTCGAAGGTTGAGGTGACAATTGATAATCCTGCCTAATAACACAGCGGTTGATAACTCTGATGTGAAAAACAAAGGGTGTGTCAAAAGTGGATAACATCGAGCCATATAAGAATGGTTTGAAGTAACAATGGAAAACATTGACGAATATAAAGGTGGAGGCAATGGTGATAACATTGACAACAACTAAGAAGGCTTGATTCGTAAGACTAATTGCGGTGACACCATGTGGAATCTCAGTTGAGTAGTAATTAGTTCTTGATTCGAAGGCTTGATTCGATGGTCGATAACACTGAGGTGAAAGTAGGTATTGCACTGTGACAAATTAGAGAGGCCTGATGCGACAAATCTTACAGTAAATAATTTGTTTTCTCAAAATAAGGCCAAACAAAATTGTTGAGTTGCCCTCCAGTGAAAATATTTGAAGGGGTCGGTCGGTCGGGATTTAAAAAAAATAATTCTCCTTGACTGTCATTTTAAGATTGAAATGCATTGGATCTGAAACCACATACCATGTTTTTCATTTGTATACCTATCAGCAAGGAATTTTGCTTCAGAATAAAAGTATCCCAAGCATTTTTGTTGTACTTTTCGCTGTGATTGACACAGCAAATTCATCCATATTGCGTGCAATGCTCAACATGCAACATGTGAGTGGCCATTCGATTTGAAAACGTGTAGATCGAGTTGCAATCGTTGACACACGTACAGTGCGGGGAGCCAGTGCACAACGTGTGAGGGCCATTCGATTGGAAAACGTGTAGATTTGAGTCGCAATCGTTGGCACAGGCAGTGCACCATGTGAGGGCCGGGGCCATTCGATTTGAAAACATGTAGATTGAGTCTTGGTTACCGGTAAATTTACCGGTAAAAAAAGTGGAAAACGTATTATGTTTTATACAAAGAAAATTGGTAAGTTTCATTAATAAATAGGCCTATGAATGACAGGGGAAAAAAAAAAAAAAAAAAAAAAAAAAAACCGAGCCGAGATTTCAGCACTTTTGGGTCGGTCGGTGGAGGGCAACTCAACATCAATGTTAGAAATCGTAGGCCCCTATTTGCTTATTTTTTTGGAGATATCACTTCCCACCAGGGTGTAGAAGTAAACCTTGACACAGGGTGGAGGAATGATCTGAGTCAAAGGTTGTATCTGGGTGGTACATTTCCACCAGAACTGACTGACTCTTCCGTCCCTGACTAAAGAACATTTACACCCTCGTGTGGATGTTTTGTCTCGTAATGAGAACTTCAATCAATTCCGCCACTTGATAATGTGCAGAAGAGTCTTACGTTTCCGCTTCACAGTAGCATCACCTCAAAACTGCCACGTGGATTTGTCACAACCATTGTGTAAGGTGTAATAAATGTCTCAGCATTAATTAATTAATTTGTGTTTTCAAACCATTACACTGCTATCTGCTTTGAGAAGAACGGGTTTCATTATGTGACAGATAGAATAACAAACCCTTTAAGTTTATTTTTTGAATAATTGTAAATAACTTTGTTTCGAGCGCCCTGTACCGGCTGCAGGAATGTAAAATATCAAGGATTAGTGTAAACCTCGTTCGATCAAGACTGACAACGCTCTAACGCTATTTTATTTTCGACAGGTATGATCCTTTTCCATTTATTTTGTATTTATAGTTTACTTAGATAACAATTGTCTAAAGTTTATAATTATTATCTTAGTTTACTTATCATTTGCATTTTTTTTAATTTTTAAGTCGGAATCTGAAAGTGCCGACATTCCTTGAGAAAGCAATTTAAATAATCAATTTCCTCATTGTAAGCAATATCCGAAATGAGATTTAGAAATAACAAGCATTACCGTATATTAAGCAAAACTAGAACTTGTTCTTTGGTAACAAACACACGATGTTCAGGTTGAAGGCTATATGAGCGGTCAGATTAGGTCATTTGAAGGTCATATATCTGACACAATAATTCGTCCTCATGATCATGAACAAAATGACATTAGCATCTGTTTTGGTTCAGGAGGTATGATTACATCATTACGGGTTACTCTCATCCAGCGGTTTCTGAGTTGCTTCTTGTTCCACTCGGGAAAAAAAGCACATCCTTCAGGATGTGTAACGTTGTTTACATTGTAAATAAACTTATCAGATAGTGGCTGTTTCATAATAAGAAAAGAATATTCGAAGAGCAACATGCAAGTCCATTGTTTTAGAAGGGTAGAGCAAGAGTTTAATATGGAATTGGTCCTCCATTATTCTCCATAACTGAGTTCTTACAGAAAACTACCTGTGTAACATCCCATTGAAGCAATGCTTTGTACTGCAACTTTTTTTTTCAGCTGAATTTTCATTCAAATCACTGTCAATTGTGCATGCATGATTGAATTTCAACCATTTCATTACGAGCTGTGTAGAACATGTCATTCTGTTATTTGCTTTTTGAATTTTTAAAATTCATGCAATAATTGTTGAGATATTCTTAAAAATATTAGGGGGAACTTAGAAGTTGTGGTGGGTGTATATTGTGTAAGGCTTAATATGGCAAGAGCTAAATTTATACTATTCACTCAAATTAAATTTTCTTTTTTTATCTGTATCCTTGATTGCAAATGGCTATTCCAGTTTTCCCTCCATTCCCCCTGTAGTGCCGTTGCTTTTTATCTTGTGTAACTAAGTCTAGAAGAGCCAGATACATAATAATACAGCAGAAGGTGTCGTTGTCACTAAATGGTTTCCCAAATTGTATCCCCATTGGGAGAATATGGTGTCAATCAGGATAAAAGTATCTCCAGGATAAAATAGGGATAAAATCGGGGTAAAATAGAAGACATTAACCCCATGAGCTAAAATACATTGATCATGAAATAGACCCTCTTTTTGAAGACCACAATCATTATTAACATAACAAATTTGACTTTGAAAGACACGTCAGCTGGATATAGCTTATGAATCTGAGAAAGATCAGATGTTGTATCAAAGAATTTAACAGGAGAAATGTAGTACATTATAACATATCCAACCCTTGTACACTATTGACAATCGAAACAAGGTTTACCAGTTCTGAAAGTATAATTTGTGTAATATCGATTTTATTAACATCAAGTGAATTCTGGTTTGTAGTATTGATATAAACATAAGGTTACGAAGGGTTTAATGTAAGTAAGACATTATTATGATAGTTTGGGATTAAAATTCTCCAATTAATTTAGTTTCAGTGTTTGTTTGCTTTGGCATGCTTGAAGGTCAACAGGCTGATTACCTAATGTACATGTCAGTAAAAGTGTATCAGGCTGATTATTAAGTGTCTTGGTACTAGACCACTATTCTTATTCAGTGTCTAGTTCATTCCAGTTCAGACTGGTTTATACCAATTTGTACATGTATGTCCTTTACATTATATTCGGTCTGCCTTAAATTGGTGATCACCTTGGATGAAAGGTTAGTGATCACGTGTGTACATTTTATATATTGCAATCTAGCCATTTGTATCACAAAAGGGCAACAGACTGAATGAATGGAGTAGCACTGAGACTTACGAGAGTTTTGTTGTATCATGATGGTATAAACTCTTGAGAAAGTACAAAGACGTTTCACCCGTTTTTGTTTAGGCCTGCCGAGAAAGGCTTTAATTAATTCCAATAGTGAAATTGTGTATTCTGACAGGTGTGTCAAGTTGGGTCTTCCCTTTTTAAACAATAGAATTCATTTCCTTTCAATTGTGTTTGCTATTAAATGTTTATATAATAAATTTGACATTCCTATTGATCTAATCCATGTTAATCGTAGACATACTGAAGTTATTAAGTTTTCTCATCAAATGGCAAGGTCCAATGCTGCTCATCATTCTCTTTTTTATAGATTCCCTAGATTATGGGAGGTGCTACCAACAGATGTTAAAGAAACAGTTATTTATAGTTTATCTTTATTTGTCAATTCACTTAGAAAACATTTATTAGTCCCTGGCCTAGCAGATGCCCTAACTCAAACTGTGTAGTATTTAAGTTTTTATATTTTTATTATAATATTATTTTTATATCTCAAAGTGTGCCTAAAGCCATTTATCGTTCTTTGTGTGATTCAATGTTTGTTTACTTCCTAAGTGGTAGTATCAGGAGATCAACTCGACAGTAATTTAGTTTACTTTTTTGTAATCCTACAGGGGTGCTACCTTTGTTTCTGTTTCTGTTAATCTAATGTAAATTTGTGTTTATTTATTTTTTTCTACCTGTGAAATCAATAAATGAAATGAAAAATGAAATCTCTTTTATTATAAGGTACATTGTTTTTTTAACGGTTCTCATCGCACTAAATTTTGTGAAATTCTGTTCGATAATTTCTGAGATAGGAAAATGCTCCCCTCTCAAAAGTGCCGCGAGGGGCGCTTTGATCTGTGATGACGTCATCAAATATATATTTTAGAAATGATAATATGTTAACTAATAACTTCATTTACAGTCATATTCAAATTCCCTATCACATTGGCTGCAGACCCTATTTGTTTCTGTTAACCCTATCAAGCATGGGCTATTTTTTTCGTTCTCAGACCTGGGGGGGGGGGGGGGTTTCATTGTGCCTCATCTTTATTTTCTGTATTCAACAGCCGATTTTCATGAAACTTCGTAGGCGTTAGGTGGCGCTATACCCATTTTTCGGTGAAATACTCATTTTTGGTCAAAAATAATATTTTCCCCATAACTTCCTTATTTTTGCCAGTTGGCCATGAAATGTAGCTCAAATGTTGTTTTCAGTACAGGCAACAATGTGACAACATATAAAATACCACTAGAAGGAGCTATAAGCAATATGTTGGGTCAATTTGTTCCAAAAACATGAGTTTTAAATATTTTGACCCAAAATTGTTTTTTTTTAAACAAAAAGTACAATGAAGGCAGATATAATAACATCCATAGTACTACTTATGACATTGAGCAAAAGAAAATTGAAAAATCTTTAAAAAATCAGGTTTTGGGACAAACTATAAGTTATTGCATTTAAACGTAATGGTGGCCGTATTGGATTCCCAAAATGCATTGGAAGTGGTCACCATGACTCAATATTGTCCAGAGTGTAAAAGTTAACACACCAAAAAACCAAATTGAATATTTAACAGTATCATAAATCTAGTATTTTTAACAAAAAAGTGGAAATTCAATTGGACCTGTTCAAAATAAACGGTTGCCATGGCAACCGTGAAAACCATTATCATTTATTTTTACGTGAGGGTGTCCCAAAGTATAGTTAGGAAAGGTCAAAAAATTCCAGCGTGATCGGACGAAGCCTTCTGGAGATATTATTTTAAAAAATGTCATAGGTGCACATTGTGCCCCAAGGTTGATATGGTTAAACCTCCGGTTTCAACCGGAAGAAAATGTCAAATTGGGGCCATGACTAAGTACAGTATGTTACATAATTAATATTTAAGATCAGGGAAAGATTGTGAATATATATTTGTGGTTCATTAGATATGATTTTCTGAAAAATTTACCTTTGATTTAATGTAATTTGATATCTGATGAGGTCATCATGAGGTCACAACTTTAAAGATAACTACATGATAAGGTCTAAGTACCTGTGAATTTAATAATAAATGATAATAATTCAAACAATTTCAATAGGTGTTTGGGTGGCTTGTCTTGGTTCAAGACTGTGTTTGTACGTTTTTGATACACGATCCGTCGCCGCATACCGCACAATGGTTCTACACGAACCGCTACAATCACGAACCACTACAATCGAATCACGAACCGCTACACACACGAAATGCTATCAAACACAGTCTTGGGAATGTTGTAGAATCTGCCCCCCAAAACGGGAGAAAACCACTACGGACTGCCGTGAAGTTGTCGATCAGTGAACACAAGGCAGTCTGTTGTTGTTTATGCGCGTGCGCACTAAAATGTGGGGCGCGGGAGCATTTCAAAGTAGTGGTTTCCCTCGTTTTCAGGAGGGGGGATTCTACGAAATTCTCAAAACTGTGTTTGATAGCGGTTCGTGATTGTATCGTTCGTGTAGTGCCATCGGATCGTGAACCAAGACTACTACGCACCCGAACATCTAAAAACTCGAACAATAGATGTTCCGTAAAGCTTCTCCGAACACCTAATAAAGTAAAATGCTGCGTCGCCTCGCCTTGCTTTGATCTTAAACGAGATAACTTTTGTATGGTTCGAAGTTCATCTTAAATAACATTAACACATTAATTTGTATTCTCTATTTAAAATTATTACATTATATTGATAGTGATCTTGAACATTGTAAATGATTTACATGATTTACATGAAACTTACTTATAAAGTTGATGATGGTATCAATCATCCCTTGAAATATTTCTGTCTCAGTAGTTATCGTTTACTAAAATTATTGAAATAATAATAGTAATAATAAAAACAATATTTTTCAGCAAAATACAATAATTCCACGTTGAAATGTATAAGAACAGTCTGGTAGCATTTTCACTATTTTCTCGTTAACGACAAAATGAAACTTTCTCAGATTGATTTTATATACTAATATCCTGATTCTTATAAGCCGTGGATGCATCTACTCTCGTGTAATCATCAATGGATACTGAATTTAAACAAATCACATGTTATTATTGGCATATTCCAATTGTATTACAATGTATAAATCTATTAAAACTGCCACCTACCCTTTTTTATATGGAACGTCAACCAGTTGGTAGTACGACCAAATCTAAATGTGTGTACAAACTGTCACGCACAGGATTCACATGTACGTGAATGATGTTTTATAAACGGAGGTCTTTCTAATTGCAAGCTTCAAACGATACTGACAAATCGTGAAAATGGTAACGACATAAAAACAAAGCTTGGTCTGCCGTTGTCATGACCACGTGTTCCCAAACGAAATGTTTTGATCCCGTTGTCATATCAACGTACCAACAAAATTCTCTGGCTTTTGGAATCCTTTTGTGATGAAGCAATAGGATTGTGGAGTCTTTGTCTATGGTCACGACCAAGGTTGTTTCGATAATTTATTAGATGCTCCGCCAAAGGTATTGATTTAATCTGTATTACTGATGCTCTGTTTCTGATGGGGTTCGGTGTCTCTACATGAGGAGAAGATTACGCCAGGCATATTATATGGTTTCCGGTACCAGATTGGAGGTACCACTAACCATCAAGTCAAGATTGGTATCCATGGTGTTGTTTACGTCAACCATTAATAGACCATGGAGATTTGGAAATTGTCCTTGCCCACCTGCCAAACTCGAACATGCCAGGTATTAAATGAAAGGTATATTATTGGTTTTTCCAAAATATCTTATGTATATCTTATGTATATATGTATATCTTTACTTTTTCAGTCTTAGTGCGACCGACTTCTATAGAAATGGCTATTTCTCTGCGTTAAGGAGACCGTTTCCGGTCGCCTTAACGCCTAGCTACCCTTTAAAGTCATAATTTTGTTTCGGAAATAGCCTAAATCGCTTCCTTAGCCTGTAAACATCTTATTTCCAGAGTTCTGGAAGGTTGGAGGATATATAAATAAGGGAAAGGGAAGGGGGAATTTTGTGCACGTTTCTATGGAGCGGTCGCCCTATTGGTGAAAACACAGTTATACATATATATATATATATATATATATATATATATATATATATATATATATATATATATATATATATATATATATATATATATATATATATATATATATATATATATATATATATATATATATATATATATATATATATATATATATATGTAAATATATATATATATGTATATATATATATATATATGTATATATATATATGTATATATATATATATATATATATATATATATATATATATATATGTATACTCACGGAACTTAAAAACGCATCATCCCAATATTTCACATATTTTTCAACAGCAGAATATTGCAGTGAGAAATAAGAACATAGGTTAACAATTTATGAGCACAAATTTTCACATCATACTGACACAATAAAAGTGCTATGTACAATTATGGCTTCAATGAGGTGTCGTGGCCGAGCGGTCTAGCTTACCGGATTCAAGTTCTGGTGTTAGCAACATAATGTGGGTTCGAATCACGGCCGTGACACTTGTGTCCTTGAGCAAGACACTTAATCATAATTGCTTCTCTCCACCCAGGGGTTAAATGGGTACCTGTGAAGGCAGAGTTGGTTTGCTATATATGCGCTAGAAATGGCAGCAATTGAGCTGTATACTCCCCAGGGAGCTGAGATGGTTTCAGGAATGATTTATGAGCCTTATGAGCAGGGATAATAATATAATGCGCCTTGAGCACCACTTAGTTGGTGGATACGTGCGCTATATAAATCCACACATTATTATTATTATTATTATTATTCAATTTATCACTGCATATAAGTTATACATATTTATTGAGAAATATAAGTTGATGTGTTTTTAAATTCCGTGAGTCTATATATATATATATATATATATATATATTGGCATCAGCCAATTTTTCTTTGCTCGCTACCCGTTTATAATATTTCAGGTCAGTTTCTCCATATAAATCTACTTTGTGTACAACCACGTAAAAGGCTTGTGTCCCGTTGTGTGATCCCCGCTGCTGCCGTTACCCGGGTTGTTTGCATCTGACTCGGGCTTGATCCCTGGCTACTCAGCAGATATGGTTTGGCCTCTGAACTGGCCCCATAGAGCAATAGATAATTGGCATAAGTGGACCGCCCACCAACATAGGGGCCGTCAATAAAGTACGTACGCACGAAGGGGGGAGGGGGGTTGTTGACATTGCGTACACCATGCGTACAGGGGGTAGGGGGGTCCAAGCCAATGCGTACCGTACGCAAACCGACAATTTGATTTGAATTATCATGAAATCAATGTACTATCTCATATAAATTACTACCAGGACCAGCTTTTGTGCATCGAAAAACAGTTATAACAGAGTACCCTTCACCCCAACCAAAAGTAAATTTATCTTCCCAGCGCTACCGCCAGCCAACTTCGGCCTATAGACCTAGGTAGTCCGACAGTGAGAAGTCAAAAAGAGATATGGAATGCGTATGCGTACAGGGGGGAGATGGGGGGTTGGAGCCACTGCGTATGCCATGCGTACGGGAGGGGGGGGGGGGGTCAAAAAAGTCGGCATTTCGTGCATACGTACTTTATGGACGGCCCCATAGGGGCTGGTTAGCTCATTTGATAGAGCACTCGTACGGTATTCAAGAGGTCGCGGGTTCGAGTCCGGCATCAGTCAGTGTTTCTTTGCTCGCTTCACGTTAATATAATATTTCAGGTCAGTTTCTCCCTATAAATCTACTTTGTGTACAACCACGTAAAAGGCTTGTGTCCCGTTGTGTGATCCCCGCTACTGCCATTGCCCAGGTTGTTTGCATCTGACCGTGGCTTGATCCCTGGCTACAGGTTTAGATGAGCAGAATGCGCTGGTGGCAAGCTGTTTTGCGCTGGTCTTTTTTTCGTGCGTGGTGTCTATATCTGGGATGCTGCGCGCGCATTGCTTAAAGACAATCGTCTCCTCAGCTTTGAAACAAGTCGATCGACGTTTTCAACATTAGCCTCATTTCCGCTCATCTCTATAAGACTTATCGATCAGCATACACTTGTGTCCGTGGCAGCCTCCGGAGGCACCGCCATCATACGTTCTCGAATGGCCGCTTCTGTCAGTTCATCCACATTTCTGCCGCTCCACTTTGCCACCTTGTCCACCCAGCGCAGTTTGGGTCGTACTCTACAATGTCTCGTACCCATAAGCAGGCCGACCTCCTCACCCGTAAAACACCAACGTCCGCATATCATCTCTGCCAGCCTTTCATTCGTGACAAAGTCTGACCAGCCTATGAATATATTGAACTGGTAGTTGTATTGGATGGATATTGTCAAGTGCCAACAACACTTATAACCAACAATCTCCAGGGGGAAAAAACAACAATGCTTGTAAATAATATAAAAACAATGAAAAGTGTCCATTGAATGTTTATTATGACAGTCAGCAGCAGCAGCAACAATGAGAATCAAAATAACACTAATAGCAAATCAACAACGACGACGCTGTGTTTGCGGTTTAAAAAAATACCCATATTTAATGTTCGTTAGTTCATTTAGGCCTAATATATATTAGTTCCTTTAATCAACTTATCACCAATATCCACCACTCTTTGTTAGTTAAATTATGTAACAATACGCTCGAGCCGGTTTACAATCGGCCCCATATTTGAAATTCTGTGTTCGCCGAGGTAATACACAAACTATGTTCTCCTTTCCATTTCTATGTTCAATTTTTAACTATTTACTTCATAGCTTAAATATTGACTACTACGAGTCGTACAGTAAAACTAGCCATCCGAGATGATCCATGGAGCGTTCTATTTTTCCCGAGGAGAAGCCGAGGGAAAATAGAACGCTCAAGGGATCACCGAGGGAGACTAGTTTTACTGTACCACGAGTGAAAACAGTCAATATTTGTTTTGTAACACCTCATACATAGATTCTGCACAATTTATTGGTAATGTTGGCAAAACTGCTTCTGCAAAATATGCCTACTCTCTTTGAATCAAAATATATTCAAGCTGAACAATCAACCTAGTTTCAGCAAAGTAATGGGAAAATAGTGATCATTTCGCCACAAAAGGGTATTCTATACTGGTCAGTGATCACGTGATCAACATAATTATTTGTTGTCGTGGTTTTGTACCAAAATCCATCCATCTAGGAAACCACATCATCAGCCCAACGTGTATATTAAGATCCCATTCCGTTAATATTCCAGTCTGATGTAATGTCTTCCTCGTACGCACAACTCACAACACAAATTAAATATATTGATAGACATTGTAGACCCAGAAGCTGTATATTGAGAGAGTTGCGATAGGAGTTTTTTTTTGGTCACGTGGTTCATGAATGTAATGTGTGGCCCAAAGTGCTTATCAAATTGTATCACGATCCTTTGGCCTATATCGCATACGGTATATAATTGAACATTATCAATGGCGGCGCCCTATAAGAATGCACCTTGTTTTGGCAGATAAGCTTAACTATTTAAAACATCAATTAATAATTAAACACAATGGTACAGTTTTAAATACTTTACACTTCAGTTTACTTATCTTTAAAGACTTCGATATAATAATTAACGAAGACGTTTAAATACTCCCTATAAATTATGACTTTTCTTTTCAACATTGTTTTCCCCACACGGGAATGTACAACAAACAACAATGGTAAATGATTAGATTATCGAACCAAGGAATTCTTATCTAAAAACCCACTTTCTGTTGTGTTGGAATTGTGTATTTGCTGAACAGATCTGAAATCTTAAAGTATTTTCACTATTTTTGTTGTTAATTGACACGACTTTAAAAGCTGACATTTTGTAGACTGGTTGCTCTGGTTGAGTTTTAATTCCCTTTCAAGGGTGGGTAAAAGTTTTCAAAAATGCCTTCTTCCAGAATAAAGATATGCATTTAACAAGCAACATGAAAAAGAACAAATGAAGTCGACGCTCCGTCCTTCATCGCCCTTGGCCATGCCCAAAACCGGTAATTATCTTGCTGTAAAGACTGCGCGACAAGGGTACAACACTTACACTCACTGGCCATAAGTATTGCAACACACACCAAAGTTAAGTTTGGAGAACTGTGTTACAATAATTTATTTTATTTTATTTACACTACTTAAGACTTCTTGAAAGTGCCTGTGTTTTGAAGTCAATGTTCTTTTTTTACTGTTCTTGCTCGGAAATTAATACACGATCGATGAAATCAGATTAAATGATCATCTCACCTGTTACTGTAAAGTGCTCAGTTTTGAGCATGTTGCAATACTTTTGGCCAGTGAGTGTACTTAAGCAGTTTTCTGCAACTCGAAATTAAAACAACTATATAATAATAAAGCAAAATTGCGTACTCATACTGATACAATCAAATACTTTTATGTTGAACATTGATTTCCAATTAACAAGCATTTAACATTATAATCTAGATATAATTATATATTTAACCCAATCAAGCCTGGGCTTTTATTTCGTTCTCAGACCTGGGGGAGGAGGGGGGGGGGGGGCTCATAGGCATGTTCGGTTTGACGCGATCTATCGAATGAGGCCATGAAAACTTGCATACGTCACCGTTAGGTGGCGCTTTACCCATTTTCGGCCATTTTTCCTCATTTTTCGTCAAAAATAGTATTTTTCCCATAACTTCCTTAATTTCTGGCCGTTGGCCATGACATTTGGCACAAATATTGTGTGCAGTACATGCAACAATGTGACATTTACAATACCACAAGAGGGCGCTATAAGCAATATTTTGGGTCAATTTGTTCCAAAAACATAATTTTAAATTAATTTGACCCAAAACTGGGAGTTGTCTAACAAAAAGTAAGGCAGATAAAATAACATCCATGGTACTACTGATGACAAATTTATACATTGAACAAAAATTATTAAAAAACTCTTTAAAAATCAGGTTTTGGGGACAAAATATGTTATTACATTTAGATGTAATGGCGGCCATATTGGATTCTCAGAATGCATTAAAAGTGGTCACATGACTCAATATTGTCCACTTTAACAGTATCAAAAATCTATTATTTTAACAAAAACATGGAAATTCAATTAGACCTGTCCATGGCAACCATGAACAACCGGAATCATTGATTTTAGTGTGAGGGGTCCCAAAGAATAGTTAGGAAAATTCAGAAAATTTCGGCGTGATTGGACAGAGCGTTCTGGAGATACTATAAAAACAAAATTATAAAAATAAAAAAAATGTCACAGGGGCACATTGTGCCCCCCAGGCCTGATAGCGTTAAACTTTATGAAAGTACTTGAATTTGATTTAGCCTTTTGTTCAAACTCCATTTGTGAATTAGTTTGAACTCATTGGTTGGACATCTTACCTCTAAGGAATAAAGCAAGTTCCGTAGAACTGCCACACTGCCAACTCATCAGATTCCAGCAGTACGTACATTACATTATCAGTATTGATATCAGTATTGCTATACTGCATTAGTGGCTCAGTTTCTCCGTCCATGCCGACTTCAATCTTACCGTTGCCATATGTTATCCAGAAGTGAGACGATGCGCCAAATGCATCAAATCCGGTGCCGTCTATGATGGGATTATTTTCCCTTTCAATGATGGATTTGTCCGGTTTGATGTGCATTTCTGTATGAACATAAGATAAATTGTGATATTTTACGGGTTGGGTTGTTTCACTTTTTGTTAAATATATTAGATTTTTGACACTGTCAGACATGTAATATGTGTTTTAGGGTTTGTTGTCAACTTTCAAACTCTGAACTGGACAATATTGAGTCATGTGACCACTTTAATACATTATGGGAATCCATATTGGATTCCCAATATGACCCCCATTACGTTTATATCCAGCAACTTATATTTTGTCCCAAAAACCTGCTTGATGCTCAGTACATAAATTTATGTGAACAATGGATCTTATTATATCTGCCTTTTTTGTACTTTTGTTAAAACAAATCAGAATTTTGACTCCAAATTTTAAAAAATCATGTTTTTTGAAAAAAATACCTAAAATGTTGCTTATAGTGCCTTCTAGTGGTATTCTAAGTGACGTCACATTATTGCTTGTATTGAAGACAACAGTTGTGCAAAAATTTTATGGCCAAAGGATACCGGTAACATTTAAGGAATTTATGGGAAATTACTATTTTTGGAAAAAAATAGGAATTTATGGGAAATTACTATTTTTGGAAAAAAATGAAGAAAATTTACCCAAAAATGGGTATAGCTCCCCCTAACGGTGTCCTATGAAAGTTTCCATGGCCTCATTCGATAGATCGTTTCTAACCGAACATGCCTATGAATTTTCATGAAAATCGGCTGAATAATACAGAAAAGCACTTTAGAAAAGCTCAAAGCCTGATAGGGTTAATAGTGAACTGATGTGATGTTAAGTAAGACTAATTGCGGTGACACCATGTGAAATTCTCTATTGAGTAGTAAGTAGTTCTGAAAAGAACTGGAGGTTACAACTCGACATTTCGATCAGTATGCTCTGATCGTCCTCAGGAGAAACTGATGTGAACTGATGTGATTAACATCTAAAAACAAACGTAAACATTACTACCATACGTAAAGTTAATGAATAAGAATTTTTCTTAATTTTTTCCCTGACTGACCCAACAAATAATTGTTATTGTTCCAAGAGACTCCTGCTCCATAAATACAATTTTTCCTTCATGTCATTCAATTTACGGGTCTCTGACTCGAACACGCTACTTTTAAATATCGATAGTCAGCGTCAATTTATGCATTTTTCAATAGTAGGCCTATAGTTGTTGCTGAAAATTGTTAGTTTATTACGTTGTGTTATTAACGAGAAAATATTGAAAATATATTTAGATTATTTGTATTCATTCTAAAAAATACTCCAACTTGTGCCGAAAATCATTAATTTTCTTTTCTTAAAAGTGACAGCATCTCAGACAATCTTCTGGGGAATACTGATTCCATCACCAGCCTTATTACCAGGTAAGTTTGACATTACAATACGAAAATTTTGTAATTTAGTAATTATCAATTATTTATATTGCTTTTAAACCTGATCAAAAGCTTTGTACTTACCCACTTCGTATAATTCATCTTTGTGTGAATCTTCAAACTTTATTTCAACGTCACCAGCGTTCGTCTCCACAGTGAAGTCAAGTCGTATTGTGTCGAAGTTGGACATTGCACCGATGCTCTTTCTGGCATATTTTGTTTCATATCTAGCACACGGTGTGTTGGTAGACACTGCGTTTGTTGGTATAGCCAAAAAACAAGAATGGTGCTGTTAACAAAAACTGGAAGCCTGATCATACTTCAAAGAATAAAATTGAAGGAAAACACGTCTTCACCATGTAATTATCTTATTTAACTTATTTCTCCAAATAGGCTGCACAACTGTTTGGTTACACAAATTACATTTTGTGCATTTAAGTATACAACTGCCCATAATATGGCCAAGGAACAAATATTCAAAAGGGGTTTCAGCATGTTGAAACACTTCTTCGTTAAAGTAAATACAACCAAAGGAGAAAATCTAACTTTGGAATAACTAGCCAAAGTGAGCGCATACACCTTGTTTTATTTGCAGTAATTTAACGACCCTTACATGGATCTTCTTACCTTTGTTACTGTCTTTATCCTCAAAGTAGATACAGCCGATGGATGGCTGCAATGCGGTCTTATACTCTGAATACACCGCCGAGTTGAGCTGACAGAGCTTGCTATCCTTGCAGTAGTTGAATGACTTGCAAGCATCATCTTGTAGACATAATACTGCACACGTTACGTATGCACGGGCCGTTTGGTTGCGGGAGACCTTTCCTATGAGCATGTGATCTTGTATGGGGCCTGGATGAAACTGATGGACGTCTCCCTTTCTCATATTGTATTCACGTGACTTTGTTTGACATGTTTTGTCTATGTTGGCTGAAACAATCGCTGATACGGTGATTAATGCAAATAGGGCGATGCCATAATTAATGATAGTCATTATGCTGAAATAATACAGAAAATACATTATTCATATTAATAGATAATGGGGTTCCACCACTTTAATTACCCTGGATTGGGGGGGGGGGGTTGGTAGTGGGATGTATGAACGAATGTCCCCTGTGCCCCAGCTTGGCTACGGGCCTGGGATACACTGCTTTTAATTAATCTGTTCTGCATTCCAACCTTCTAAGTTTAATATATACATTCCTTCCTTAATGGCTCTTGTTTGGAATGTTTGATTAAACGTCTTAGCTTAAGTACACTCATTGTAAGGATCAAATGTGGATTAACAGTAAGAAATTAATTGTCGATTATCTCTTGCACCCATCTTGGCATTATTTTAACCGGCGCACAGTGGGCCAGGGGGAGATGAAAGTGCGCCAAAATAGTGGTTTGGGGTGTGTCACGGTTCCACTTTTTTAAAAGTTTGTTCGAAAGATCAGACCCCCACGAACACTTTTTGAGAATATTTTTCTTTAGAATTTTTTTAAATTATTTTTTAAATTATTTTTGAACACAAAAAAGTGCCTAAATGAAGCTAAAAGGCTAAAAGTAGTTTTATTTGTTTAAACCATAATAGGGGTATTTTAATTAGAAAAAAGGTATTTACTTAAAAATGTGTATATCTACTGTCCATAAGTCATACTTCAACAATGTTGGGTTTTGAAAATTTTGAAAATTTAAATTAATCCCATTAGAGGGTAAAAACTGTCCAAAAAACCACAAAAAACAGTATTTTTTTAAATATAACAAAACAAGTTTAGATTCCCGTGGATTCCCGCCTTAATGTTTATACTGGCGTGATCCCCGTAGTCTCCCCTTCACTTTGGTACCAGATTTGGCTGCTACTTTGTGCAACTCTTTAAGATACGTTCTGATTTATGAGCGCCTGTATCGGCTTTATTTGTCATCACGCACCGAGAAGCTACGTGAAACTCGACACGCGCATTGTCTTTGATCCTGGCCTTCGTGGGAAAATATATGTGCAGTCGCTTTTGGTTTAAGCTACAGCTAAGCTACAGCTTATTTTTGTCAACTACATCAGTCAGTGCGTCTTCATATGTAGACAAGTCTAAGAAACCTTTTCTGGCAAAGATGGCATCTTCACGTATATCACGACGACAATTGTTTGAACTGGTGCATTCTTCTGGTTCAATCACTAATATCGAACTGTCTTGTAACAAATGTTTCGATTTTCTTCTTGAGTTTACGTCAAATGTTTCTGATTGCCTCAAACAGCAGACGATCAAAGCAATTAAGAGATTTCTTTATCGAGTGAAAGAAAGGTGGACCAGAAGTAAGCCTGTTAAAACATTGTTTCTGAGCAAGAACTCAGAGTGGCTTGACCAAAACATATCACTCCCTGATGAATTTGAGCATTTGTTGATGCAGAGTGCTACCACAGATGATCCTTGTGCTTCATCTGTCCCGGGTGCATCGCAACCGCAATCCATTGCAGGACGTCCCCCAAAAGACTGGCAATCCCTTTCAAAAAGATCACGATAGAGAAAAGCACATGAACTTCTTATTCAAAAAGATCCAAGTGAATTTCTTTATGCAGCATCACAGGGTTGCATACCGACAGAATCCTGACCTAAAGTATGTTCTCAAGTTTGCAATGATGTCTCCGTCAAAACCAGCTAAGATGAGAAAGCTAATTTCTATGCCACCCAAGAAACAAGAAAATTTCTCATCGGATGAGGCTTTATCATTGATGGTAGAAACTGGACTGACCAAACAGTCTTATCAAACGGTACGATCTGCAGCCAAACGGAAAAATGCGAACATATCCACTGAAGTCAGAGAAGCAAAAAAAAGTGCTACCCGAATAACATTTCAATCATGGAGGATTCAGCAAAAGTGCCTCTGCAGAGTCTCCTTGATCACACCGCACTCAGAATCATCCAGGAGCAAAAAGAGGCAATAACTGAAGTTGTCGAAGGTCTTGAGGAAGGTGCACAATTATCATGTGATTTGGTGTGCAAGTGAAGTCAAAGAAATGCTAAAATGCTCGGACCATGACGATGACAGTGACACAGAACACACAGAGCACAGTGATACTTCAGATATAGATTCATCTTAAGCAGTAAGTACAATGATCGTAATTTTTTTTAAGTTGGAAATTTCGCATCTCAAATAAAAACAAACAAACGAAAAACAAAAAACAAGCAAACAAACACCCCAACAAACAAAATAACAAAATAACAAAAGAAATGGTATAGAGGCCAAGGTTTAACGAACATTCCAAGACTTGATAAGCTATATGAACCAGATATCTGTACTGCGATGACATCATTTGCATTATATTTATTTAAACTACCACAGACCAATCATAACTCAGCATTAAGATGACGTCATATGCGTTTAAAAACATTACCATCGAATTCTACGGGTCGGAAAACCCTTAGAGTATAGTTTACATCAAAAAGTAAGTTGAAATATAATTTTGGCGCACTTTGATCTCATTCTGGCCCACTGTGCGGCGATTTTAACATTCATATGGACATTACTTCAAACAATTATGCAAATCAGTTTAAAGATCTGCTCTCTGCTCATGGACTTATCCAGCACATCACGGCACCCACTCATCGATATGGTCACTGTCTTGACCTCATGATAACGCGTGAAAATACTTCACCTCTCATCTCGAATATAACTATCCATCCCGGCTTATCTGATCGTTATGCAATCATGGTAAATATGAACCTTAAAAAACCTCCCATACCTACCATTTCTGTAACTACTCGCCACTGGAAAAATGTAAATATCCGAGATTTATGTTATGATATTGAATCTCAACTGGAAAATGTAAACCTTGAAGATGGTGAGCTGGATTCTTGTGTCAGTCTATTTGAATATACTGTCCGTAACATCTTGGACGATCATGCTCCGCAAAAAACTAGAACTGTTAAACTACAATCTTTATCCCCCTGGTTCAATGATGATATTCGTGCTGCAAGGAAAATCCGCCGTCAACTTGAGCGAAAATGGCGTGACAATGGGAAACTTGGAGTACATCAGCAAGAATACTGTAACCAACGTGATATTGTGAAGAACATGATTAACCAGGCAAAAATAACTCACTACTCATCTCTTGTGGAAGAGAGCTCTGGCGATCAGAAAAAACTCTTTAACATTGTTGAAAAGCCGCTTCATAAACCCAAAACTCCAGTGCTTCCATCGACACACTCCGATCAGGACCTCGCAAATGCTTTTTCAAACTTTTATGTCACAAAAATTGAGAATATCCAACGTTCTTTTCCCCCAATACCTGCCATTCTATCACAAACACCGTCACGCAAGGATCCACAATGTAGACTGTCTATGTTTGAGCCTACTAGTGTTACGGAGATCAAGAAACTCATCATGAAATCGCCATCAAAATCATGTGAACTTGATCCAGTCCCAACTTCGCTAATAAAACAAAATATTGATGTGTTTGCTAATTATATCACAATTATTGTAAACAGATCTCTTTCTTCCGGTTGTTTCCCTGATAGCCAGAAGGTTGCTCATGTTAAACCACTCCTGAAGAAACCCAATTTGGACAAGGAAGTTTTCAAAAATTACCGACCAGTAGCGAATTTAAAGTACCTTGGAAAAACAATCGAGCGAGTTGTTTCATCACGGATCTCTGACCATGTTCGTGCTAATAACCTGTCGGACACATTTCAGTCAGCCTATAAACCATTTCATGGAACAGAAACTGCTCTTCTCTGCGTCAACAATGGCATTTTATCGGCCATGGGTGATGGAAAAATCACTGCATTAGTTTTGTTAGACTTAAGCGCCGCTTTTGACACGGTCGATCATAAAATCCTTCTCTCCCGCCTTCAATGTCATCTTGGAATACATGACACATCCCTGGATTGGTGTAGGTCCTACCTTTTAAATAGGCCTCAGCATGTTTGTATTGGTAACGCTATCTCCGAGCCTGTTCTTCTTGACTATTCTGTACCCCAAGGCTCTATGCTCGGCCCACAGTGGTTTACTGTTTATACCTTTCCAGTTCGTGATATCATTTTGAAGTATAATTTAAATTATCGTGTCTACGCTGATGACACGCAGCTTTACATTACTTTCAAATCTTCTCAAGAGCCTGCCGATTCCTGCATTACAACACTGGAGAAATGTATTCAAGAGATTCGAAGTTGGATGAGACAAAACTTCCTGAAATGGAACGATGAAAAAACATAATTTGTTCTATTTGGATCACGTCAGCAATTGTCTAAAGTTTCTCTTCCATTTATTACAATTGGTGACTCGCAGATAACCCCCTCATCACAAGCACGTAATTTGGGTGTTATATTTAACTCGACAATGACTTTAAAACCTCATATCTCCAACATTGTTCGCATATCATCTTTTCATATCAGAAATATTAGCCGAATAAGGAAATACTTGAATAAAAGTGCTGCTGAACACATGCGTTTGTCACATAACAGCTCGATAACGGAAATGCTCTCCTCTACGGTCTCCCGGAATCAAATATCTCGTCTTCAGCACATACAAAACACAGCAGCTCGTGTTGTGACTTTATCCAGAAAGTCATGCCATATCACGCCAATCTTGAAAGAACTGCACTGGCTTCCTGTTTCACAGAGAATTGTTTTTAAACTTATGCTAATTGTTCACAAATCTTTTAATAACATTGCTCCAATTTATATTTCTGAACTGCTTAAAGTCTATACACCATCACGCAATTTGCGCTCCAGCAACATGTCACTCCTAAAGGAACCAACTTCAAAACGGAACTGGGAGATAGGTCTTTTTTCTGTCGCCGCTCCGAGACTCTGGAATCATCTTCCAACTAAACTCAAATCTTGTCATAGTATAACTAGATTTAAGTCAATGCTTAATTAAAACTCATGTTATGTCACAATTCTTCAAAGATGATGTATATTTGTAATTGCATTGTAGGTACATGTATCTCAGTACATAATTTTCCCCTATGCTATCATTGTATATTGTTTGCATTCATGTTATTTCTTTGTTTTCCCCGCCTTGAGCGCCCAGCAGGGTCTATGACAGAAGGTAAAATTTTTATCTGACAAATCTAATTTAAACTACAAACAGTTTGTGTTCTGTTTTTTATTTGAATACAAGACACCGATTATGTTATTTCTTACATTCAGTGGATGCTTGTGTAGATTTAAAGCATACCCTGGCCCTCTAATTAAACCAAATTTTAAACACGTTGGGGTGTCCTATTAGTCTCTGGTTGTCATGTGATATTTGCTGCTATGGTTGCATATCAGAAGCCATTCGCCTCAGACGTAGCCTAAACGCGTATGTTAAGATCACTATTGATCCGTATAATATGCAAGGTCTGAGAAATACTTATCTTAAATTTGTTATTATTAAAGTGTTTCCCTCCAAGGCTATTCATAAGCAGAATCTACAATACAAAATGATTATCATGGATAAACCTATAACAGAGTGTTCGAGTCATTATTAAAATCTGCTTCCATGCTGGAACTTACACCACCACCGCATCAAACATATCTTAATTTAAAGGGAAAACATCGTCACGATCAGAGCAAACAGGGGATGGAATCGGTGACCTAGTTTAAGATGAACACAGCGATTGAAAATTACTGGCCCATTCAATCACAGCAATAATAATAGTAATATGACCTTACCAAACTAGCACTCCGATTCTATGCCCTGTTGATCGAGGCGATATTGTCCCTTTCACCACTGAGCAGATCGTTGGACCTATATTGAATACGCGGACTACCACTTGAAAACACTAATTGCTTGATCGATCCATCAATAAATACTGCTTCCTTACTGGATCTGAACCACGTCAATTCTTATCATGCCTTTTTTATAACCACTGAGCCGATATTTGCGTGTGTCTAAAGTCCCCTTTCTTCAGAAAAGCACACAGATCCTGTCAAATTTAGCCCAAAGTTGAACTGTCGTTTGTGTAACGAAGAAGGCAGACCGATCAATATTTATATCTAGTCAATTCAAAAGCAGACAATGCAAACGTCAG
This sequence comes from Zoroaster sp. YZ-2022, assembly GCA_029582265.1. NCBI lineage: Eukaryota > Metazoa > Echinodermata > Asteroidea > Forcipulatida > Zoroasteridae > Zoroaster > Zoroaster sp. YZ-2022. The sequence goes on along the minus strand of CM055816.1, from coordinate 102,776,797 downwards.
AGGAATATTAGTCTCCAAACGTTCGTGATTATAATTGACAGAGACATAATTGCCTGTAAAGGTTACAGTTTTTGAGCTAGTGATGATGTATTACGTGTGCACATTGGTTTTGGTTTCTTTATTGCGATAATTCATTGGGCCATGGATAAAGTAATATTCAGTGAATATATGCGGCCGAAAAAAATTGTGTCAGTAAATCGGGCACAAGAAAACTATTTATGTCCATAGGATGGGGGCAGGGCCATATCGAGCGGGGGGAGTGGGTAACACCCCATATAATTTTTCTCAGTCGGCATTTAGAGCCTTAAGGCCGGCCGGTTCATACTTCACTTCGTTTGAAATTACACTAATTAAACAAACTCTCTGACTAATATTTTGCTTTCTGTAAAACGAAGTTATTATTCCCAGCATTTTGAAAGGAAAACAAAAAGTATTACAAATACATGTCAGATCATCAACAGTGTTTTACAAAATAATACCCCTCTTTTAAATATCTAGTATTGATGTTGATAACCAGTATTGATAATCCTCGATTAATTGCTGAGAATTACAGTATTTTGTTTGTTAATATTGGACCAAAACTTGCTAATCAAATTCCTGTTCCCAAAGGTTCCTTATTGAAACCTTCTTTTTTCAGTTGATATCAATGAAAGATGTTTTTCTTTTATCTTTTGTATAACGTTTGTATAACGTTTTGGCTGATGACTCCAGTTTATTCTACTCACACATAAAGCTCGATACAGTTACAAATATATTTAATTTTGAGCTCATCCATAATCTAATTGGATCAAGGCAAACAAACTTTCTAGTACTATCAACTATCATGGAATCAACATGTGAACTATGTATGTAATTTGATTTCTAGGAACATTAGTGAATATTAATAATTTAGAACATTTTTTCCCATGTAAAATATTGTATAGTATTTATAATTCATTATTTTCGCCTTATCTTTTATAAGGATACTCATTATTTTTTGTAAAATACGGCTCTTAGAATCATTGATCGAGTTGAATTTCGTGCTCATTCCAATCCATTATTTTATAATGATAAAACTCTTAAAGTTACTAATATGTATTTACTTCAGCATAGAATATTTATGTAGGAATTTATTCCCCCTTGTCCTAACTCATTCCGGAAAATGTTTATTTTAAATACTCAAATACATTTCCATCATAACAAACAATCCGATAACTTCCATATTCCAATGACACGTACTTCTAAAGCACAAACGTGTGTGTGTTATCAGGGTCCCAAGATCTGGGATTGTTTAAAGATTCTTTAATTCTTTAAGCTTAAAAAGTTGTTCTTTATTAAAAAAAATTATAATAAATTAGTAATTTATTTTACTCTATTTAATCGTATGTGTTATCTTACTGCAGTCCAAACATCCTGTGTATTGTCCTGTAAGTGTTTGTTCTTTGTTTTTATATGTGTAATCTTTGGGGTATTTACTTAATTTGTGTGTTCCTTATACAAAATCATTTTTTTCTTAATATATTATTTAGTGGTCTCCTCTCGGCAATCTTGCTCGTTGGAAACTTCCTCCACCTTTGTCATATCATTCCTGTAACTGAAACCGTTTTTCTGTATTGATTGAGCGGGAAATAAACTGAACTGAACTTAAAAATAAAATAAGGAGAAAATAATTTCTCAATCAGAAATTTCTTGGAAATCCCACTCCGTAAAATAAATATAATTTCACTTTAGTTAAAAACAAAAGAATGCCTAAGATGATGGACTACCAGTCTTACGCATTAACAACTACACAGCAGCTCAACTTGAAAGCTACAGCCCGAGTTTCAATTGTCCTTCACTTAATAATAATAATAATAATGTGTGGATTTATATAGCGCACGTATCCACCAACTAAGTGGTGCTCAAGGCGCATTATATTATTACCCCTGCTCATGAGGCTCATAAATCATTCCTGAAACCATCTCAGCTCCCTGGGGAGTATACAGCTCAATTGCTGCCATTTCTAGCGCATATAGAGCAAACCAACTCTGCCTTCACAGGTACCCATTTAACCCCTGGGTGGAGAGAATCAATTATGATTAAGTGTCTTGCTCAAGGACACAAGTGTCACGGCCGTGATTCGAACCCACATTATGTTGCTAACACCAGAACTTGAATCCGGTAAGCTAGACCGCTCGGCCACTGACACCTCACTTAGTGGAAAGGAGTGAACAAAATTACTGACTAACGATTTTAACAGACGAAAAATATTTTATTTATAAGACTGGTGCTGTTCAAAGAGAGGTAGGAAAATCCCATGTAGGGAGTCATAGTGGAAAGCAGAATGTTATGCGAATTAGACAGATTATTTTGTGCATCAGTTTATTTATGCTCAGACGTCAGCTTGGTGAAAACGGTAAACAAGACCAATCTACACGTAGCGTAAGCCTTTGTGCACGGCAATTGGCCATACCTGCAAGGCAATACTACCCAACCACCACACGCACAACACCCCTGTCATGATTTACTTGATTTGTTTTATTGTAAAATACTGTAAATAGTCAAGATTCCATTTAAATTGTTTGCCGTTAGGTATATCAGCAGCTAGGGCTAGTTGTATAGGCCAACATAGTTTGTTTTTGTTCTTTCAGTTAAGTCACATAATGGACAGTGTGAACACATATCCCTACCCAGGGCACAGATCTTGGAATGCAGAGTACAATAGAGGGCCATAGTTTTTCTTCATCAGAGTATGAGGAATTTGTGATAGCCAGGCAGTGGTTTATGCAAATAAATTCTTATGGTTTAAAAGCTTTGATAGTGAGACAGGGTTTTATGTAAATAGCAAGACAAGGGTATGTAGTTTTTTGGCTTAGTCCAGGGAGATCACCATGAGACAGCAACGAAGCAACATGTGCTTTTTTCACCACTCTGTCAGCTGCTGGTGCAGTTATTTTAGTAAGTCTGCTATCAAGGAGGGCTCAAATTAGGGCAAGTTAAATTAAAGAAAACTTCGTAATTTTGCCTGTGTGGCAACATAAAATATTTATTTTGCTGTGTGCAACATCAACTTGTAATGGTGAACAAAAACTGTAGGCCTAAGTAGAAATTATTTGTTGAATTTTCAAAGTGCAAGAATACACATTGGATTATAAAATATGTATTTCAAGAGAGATTTCAAGATGAGTTTAACAGAACAAAATGTGTTTTAGCCTCGAACCAAGCTGTGTAATAATATAATATCAATACTATTGATTAGTTGCGAATTTGGTTGGCAAAAGGGGATGTTCATCTTGCAAAGTTATGAAATTTATGCAGCCTCCCGACGCATGTAAATATTATCAGATTTTTTGATTATTTTTACTTTATGATATGATGTAGATGGCCAATTAGTGGATGTATTAGAAACTGTTCACTACATTGATAGATTAAGGAGAACGGGCGTGGGCAGAGACATATCCAGACAATTTTGCCAGTCAACTCTGGAGGTCAATGGACTCCTAAACAACTGTCAATTCAGGCCCACCATTTGAGCGGCAGAAGACACCAAATTTGAACTGCACACGTGGCTCTACCAATTTTCTATAACCCGATAAGTAGTGGTGGTGGTATTATTTTCATTTAATATGCTGGAAATTATATAGTTGGGGAAATCTTTGGAATTTTATAGATTTTATACTCTAAGATTTCACGTTTTGAAGATATGATGTTTTGAATATTGAGTAGCAAGAGAATTGTTTTGTGTAGTATAGTTTTCAACGTTCCAGCTGGACTGATTGTAGTATTTGTACCAATTGACGTATTTAGTTCATAATAATAATCTAAGAAGTTTGAGTAGTTTCGTTTCCGTATTTTCTTTTATGACTGTTCGTCTCTCCATCTTGACTGTATAGTACCATTAGCAAAAATAGTCTTGACAACCCCAACACAATGATTGTATTAAGCAGTGGCGTAAATCCTTGTCGAAAAGTGGGGGAGGGGAGTGGGTGATATTTATATTTGTTTGCATAATGCACAATGATTCTCGAACGTCGGTCAAGGGGAATACCCCTATCCTACCAAACAACTCTTGACAAATATCACTTTATGTACAATTTCTTTATGTACAATCCCCGGGACGCCCTTGGTATCAAGGCTTAAGGGCTGTATTATTTAGAATCATAAAAAAATTGTTTCTTGGGTATATTGTGTTAGGCTGGCTACATTCACAATAGGGCTGCGTTTAGAGTGTAGCAAGGGGCAGATAAAAAGGGTCTCGAATAGGTGTGTGAGGGGGGACACTGCTAATCGAAAGGAGGTATGGTAAATTTACATGCATGGCGAGAAAAAGGGAATGTACATGCCCCTTTATGCTCCTCACTGGATCCGCTAATGGGTACAGAGTCTGGGGATACGTTTTTTATGTCTGTATAAATATTCACATTTATTAATGACACAGAGGCTTCATTTGAAATACGTTTGAGTAATTATTATAAAAGTAAGACAGAATGACACTTACCCTCTTCCTTGAATTATCGATTCAACAAACTTGCGAAGCACTTTCATGATGCTATGCCAGTGAATAACGAAATAATTATTTATGAACTTTCGACGTCTGTATCTGAATTGTAATAAGGCTCCACCGATTTCACAAATCAGACTAAACAATTGTAGGCAGTCTTTGAAAAACCATGTCATTTGGGACAACTATAAACAGTTAATGTTCTGTTATACATAAACACAAGACCCCGATAACGTTGCAAATTTAGCTATTTGTAAAATTTGGTGTTTGTTACAATCAGCCGATGCGGTAGACGTAAAGCAGTGGCAGTTGTTCAGCTCCAATGTTAACACTGGCCCTCAAAACAAACTAAATTGCGAACACGTAGGGACATGCTATCGGTCTCTGGTTGTCACGTGATAGTTGATGTCATGGTTGCGTATCGGAAGTAATCCGCCTCAGACGTAGCCCAACCGCGTATATTATGATCGTCATTTTGTATGCAAGGTCTGACAAATACTTATCCTAAATTTATAATTATATTGTTTTCCTCCAAGGCTATTCATAAGCCGAATTTGCAACACAAAGTTAATATCAGATTATGGTGTACCTATATGGCATACGCGGACTACCAGGCAAACACACATGGATCGCTCGAGCAATTTAATATTAAAATCGGCATCATTGCTGGAACTGCCACCTCGTCAATTTCAATAAAGATAAAGAAGATAAACATGCCTTAGTCCTTGATTGTTAATTTAACCACTGAGCAGATTATTGGACTTATATTGAATACTCGAACTACCCACTCGAAATACCTAGTCAACCGCGTCAATTCTAATAAAGAAGATAACATGACGTTGTCTTTGTTTGCATTTATAGCCACTGAGCTGATGAGGCGGGTCTTTGTTTTTAAAGGTATGATAGATCATTGTTTTTTTTAAAGAATGCATTCATTCCAATCTTCTAAATACACATCATAAAACTAGCCTTTCTATATTAGTTATTTTGTGCAGATTCATTGTGTTAATTTCAATTGTTGCAATCAAAATCAGCTGTTGCGTTTTTGGAGGTTTTCATATACAATTTTCTCGAAGATGACAGTATTTCATCTTAGGGGGATTGGTACAAGTATCGCCTTTGTAAACATTTAGCTTTCAGATTGAAAATAATCAATTTTTTTATCATTACCAAAGCTATATCATAAGGAAAGCGCACAGATCCTGGTAAATGTTTGCCCAAGGTTGCACGGTCGTTTATTATCGTATATTGTTTGTATTACGAAGATAAGCAGACAATACCACACGTCAGAGGGATATTAGTCTCCCAACGCGCGTGATTATAATTGACAGACACATGGGCTGTAAGAATTAGTTTTTGAATAAGGTAAGACATGGAGAAGGTGTGACGGGGAGGGAGGTTGTCTCTGGGCGCCATATTATTATTATTGTCATGTGTACGATATACGTTGCCCTATCACGACAAAGCTCAACGCACCGTGCTTAATTGAGATGGCGAGTTTTGCAATGGTTATGTGCATTTTCTAGAGGGATATGACTCGAGCCGAAGCCGATAATTTAAAGAGAATTTTATTTGGTGATCATGCAATATGTGACCCAGTCTTAAAACAAATACTCCGAAGTAGCCTAAGTTGCTTTTGTGTAACAGGCCATTAAACATGCCTTTATCAATGCAAATCAATACAGAAATGTTGAATTTCACCCTATAAAAGGTGTTAATACCACAATATATTGACATGTTTTTGGTACGGTAGCACATTTAAAATTACAAGGTGTTTGTTTTCCAAAACAAATCTTAACGTGAACAAAATCAGACGACTCATTGTGTAGGATCTACTCTGGCTTGATTCTTGAAATTAGTCATATGATACAACCAAAATGTTATGATCTCCTAGATGAGCTGCCCTTGCGCTCATCAAAAGTTCTCACTAAACCGTTCCAAGCTCTGGAAACATTCCTTTACCACTGCTCAACAAAACATGTCGAGATATTTAATTACTTGCAGTTGAGTTGTGTGGATATGACCAGGCTGGAAAGTATTACACTTTTAGAAAACAAATTAATAACAGTATGAAACTATTAATTAACTAGGTTGTGCCTGTTGGGTTTTCTTACTTTACTTAGTGACGGTCTGTGCGGTTTGTTGACAATGTTCTTGGTCGTATTCTGCAAAGTTCTCCTTTCTTGTATATGTTAGATGTATTCAGTAATCGACCTTCAATCAGTCATATATCCAACACAATGACAGAATTAACGATGAGGTTATTATATAATAAATACTTAAGATATTATTCGGTTATCATTGGCGGATCCAGGGGGGGGGCTAAGGGGGCTGTAGCCACCCCCCCAAATCGTTAACAAAATATTTAAAAAAATAAAAAGAGAAAGAGAGAGAGAGAGAGAGAGTGAGAGAGGGGGAGGGGAGGGGAGAACGCACTCTCATTCCCTCACTGTGCTTTGTTTTTCTCTCCCTTTGATTATTTCATTGTATTTTTTGTAGTACTGAAAAATAATTGTTTTTGATTCTCAGCCCCCCTCCCTAAAAAATGTTCTGGATCCGCCCATGGTTATAATAACGGTTTTTCCAGTCCAATTGTGTTGGCATCGTTGGTATCGTGTACATGATTGAGTGCGGTCTGTACCGACAGTCCCATACGTTGAACAAGCCTACTTGCCTTGGCAGTGAATGTAGCGAGCACGACCCTTTTTACGCTTGTCACAGGTGCAGGTTTCTCCAAACTTTTCGCAAACTGACGGAACAAAACAATAACAAGCGAACCTTTCAATACTTGTAGTATATAGTAGAAATTGTGTTTAAATGCATGCATACTTTATAACAATCAAGATGTGGCTTTAAAAGAGCTCAAGAAATATTGATATAACTTGAAAACATAATGCACAACTGTGCATCATTTTGACATCGCGTCATTTTAGACAAAATCGCGCCCTCGTGTGTCATTTTTATTTGTTTCATCCGTAAGCATATTTACCAGAACACATATGTATCTACACAACACACACTTTTATAGACATCTGAAGCCCCTTGAGACTGATTATCTCCAAAGAAAACAAAAAGGATGAACATGTACAGTTTTACATAAATGTACGTGTTGTGTACCCGATGACTGTATAATAACATGCCTTGAACAATTAAACACTAATACGACAAATCTGAAGATTCCTGAAGACGATTCGAGCATACTGATCGAAACGTCGAATTATAGCCACCACATCTTTTCAAAACTAACTAGGCCTACTACTCAAAAGAGATTTCCACATGGTGTCATCGCAGATTTTACTTATCCATTTCACCATGCAAAAGTTATACAAATCTTACAAATCTTGATCAAACAGTTTATCCAAGATAACCTTCCATTTAGAAGTACAGCATTCAGACACCGTAAGTTTTGAAAATATTATCGAAAAGCTAACATCATTTGAAGATCGTTGGCAATACCAATTATAATGGGAATATGAATGTTTTCATAACAGATAAAGAAAGCTATGCATCTATAAATCGTCTTCGATGTGGCATTTTGTTTGCTTATAAGTATCCAATAGTAGATAATCGATTTTTGTTCTTTAAAGCAAAACTGTAAAACCGTAACATTGATCACAATGTAACGCTAAATGTGCTATGTAACGCTAATTGTGCTATGTAACGCTAATTGTGCTATATAATGTTATTCATGTTAGGTGTTACACCCACCCAGCACTGTGATTTGTGTAGTATTGACCATTTACACTACTTACGTTCCAGGTCATCTACGGTAGGTGAGCTAAATTTAGTTCCTCTGCGTCGTTTAACAAACTCAAGGGGATCATCTACATGGGCGTAATCTTCATCTTCGTTCGCCATTACAAACGCCGTCAGTACGGCCAGGGCCATGAAGGAAAGAAGCAGCTTGGCGGCCATTTTGATGAATCTACAACAAAATAATTCACCAAAAAAATATATGGTATAGAAAGGAGCTTTAACATTTATAAAATTATAAACAAATGTTCAAATTAGAAGTTAAGCATAAATCTGTATAGCTGATATTGACATCTATCTTCAAATAATTGTCAGTTCGTTCATCGGAAAGATTGCTCTTTCTTAAATTCCACATTTTGATTGAATATTGTACACAAAAAGCCTGGGATTATGAGTCGACAAATCTCCGTTAAGGAGAAATCGCATGACATCGTGTTGTGTTTGGCCGCACTTTCACTGTGTACTGCTTGCTTCCGGTATCACGTGTTCACTGTGTACTACGTATCACTGCGTATCACGTATCACTGTGTACTGCTTGCTTCACGGTATCACGGTATCACGTGTTCATTCAAAGCTACAAGTTTTACCTACGTGTTCATTCGTTGGACCGGATAGACCAGTCTGTTGTTCTGAGTATTTGCACGATGTAGGCACCAGCTGGATTCTTGCTCTATTGTTGTTGGCGGTGGTCAGCTGGACCTCGAACAACACCAACAGCAAATCGGAGCGGGTTTTGTTTGGAAAAAGAGAAATTTTGCAGGACTTGGATTGCAATATGAAGAACTAAGAACTAAATGTCTGATCAACAAACAAGTCAGTGTCAACAACTCATTAAGCTCAAGTCACAAGTAAGTCGCAAGTCCCTGACACCAAGTCCTTAGTCGAGTCTCAAGTAAATTCAGTAAGTTCAAGTCAAGTCACAAAATGATGCGACTCGAGTTGCCAACTCTGAACTAGACGTTGAGGCTACCTGCCAAGGCTAATTCACTACACCAGGTGAGTATATGGCATTGACGGGGAGCAGGACATTGCACCTATAAACCCTACGGTTTGCTTGAATGCACCCTGGGACAGTTTGGTCAGAAGTGAGGTTGGAGTTGCTGAAGATAAATTGTGGAAAGGCGTGGCGACGTGGCCACTGCAAACTACATGATGGGATCTTACAAGGAAATTAAACCTCTAGGTGACTAGTGGAGTGAGGAGGTGAAGGGAAACTAAAACAGAGGCGACTCAAGAGCAAAATCGAGGCTTTTAGGGAAACATTGAAATGTATGGAACTTGAAGGCACACATGCTATTACGTAGTGGAAACTTCGGCGCTGAGCATTGCTATTAAGACTATACCGAGGCTTGAGGCACATCTCCGAATTGCCACATACAGTCAGAGACTGTTTATAAGAAATAACTTGATTGAAACTTGAATAAAACGTCAGTCATTGTCAACACTTGTATTCCTTGTATATTTTATTTGTTGTCTGTCAAGACTGGCAAAGTAACCGGGGTGATTACTGAGTGTATGGGGCGGTACATTTCCACCCAAACGTTCTTACAAATACATATTGTAAAAACCAGACTGCCGGGAATACTCAGTAAATCTAAGTATAATAAACTTAGATGGGCGCTGTTTGAATTGTGTGTATAAAGTGGTGTGTGTTAAAATGTTGGAGCAAAAAGGACCACACAAAAAGGACAACCCCAAACAAAATATATACAAAATAAATACAAAATAAAGGATAGCTATTTACGTAATAGTGAGTTTACACTTACATTAACTACAAAATACCCAGTACACTGTAAAATTTAAATACATTTCTCAACAGTAATAGCTTGTACTCACTTTTTTCACATGTTAACTATCATGCACGTATACGATAAGAGCGAGATTTTTTTATTTATTCATGTGGCGGTACTACGCTTCAGTATTTATTTATTTATTATTATAATTTTTTTGGTTTTACAAATCCCCCCCCCCTATTTATTCGCCGACTGAGGCTGGAGTTGGTTGCCGCCTAAAAATCTAGATTGGTGGTGCCAAACACCCCTCCTATCCCCCCTTAGGCCATGAGTATAAACTTACCGTGTGTTTGCGAGACTCTCGACGGAATTCAAAAGTGCATCAGCTGGCAAGAATGATGTGTACCAAGACGCCTTGACGCCCTTTTATAAGGTTTCGTGGGAATGAGACCACATGGACACCAGATGCTTCAGCAACAAAGCTTGTCCCTCAATGACACTTTGATATATTTATTTAGTAATTTGCTACTAAATACTATTCACAACAAGTATCACCTAACCACGCGTTTTCAACTTTTAATTATTGTGCGCCGCAGGTTATTGATGGCTGATTCTACCTTATTGACGTGTATTAATTAATGTTTTAAATTTTATGTTATTTTATCCCCATTTGCTTGAAACTAGCATAGTTTGCCACCCGATGGTAAAGTTTTGATGGAACCCCCATCCCCTACTGATTTCTGGCCCGAGAACTTCAGCACACACTGTCCCCGGAGAGGGTCCACACACATACACTCTATTGCACGGCGAGATCTACGGTTGTGCAATGCGACCTCGTACACATCCGAACTCAATCAACAGCCTTGATCCTTCTGTAATCGAGAGTCTGTGTATTTCTTTATTTTCCCATTGAAATCCCAATGGAGATGGAAATTCATATGCAGGAGTTTTTATTTTGTGGGCGGTTTATTTAAAATGATGGCCAATCACAAGCCCCTAGCGTTGCATCACCTTGATAATGACGTGTTATTGGGCCTACCAATAACCAATGAGAATACGTATTTCGTTTTTACATTTGGTGTATTAGCATACTGAGCTCCGCCTTGAATTTTGGCAAGTACAAGAGGGTCAAGGCACCGTCGCCCTGCGGTGTGGGCGACGAAATTGTCACTGTACATAACAGTACATGTACCTGCAGTGAATGTACATGCATGCATATGGATCTGTGCCCTGTGTGCATTAAGCTGAGCTAGATCAAGAGTTCGGGGTACACAATTATGCGTTCCGACGAGCGCGCCTTGGTCCAGGCTACGCATTACCCCATAGTTACGCCACACCGAGTTTAAGATAGCATGGATGACTTTTGCAAAGGCATCCATGCTTGATAAAAATCGAGAGATAATTATGTCATGGATACCACAAGTATGAGCAACTTTGCGTGTCGTTCAATGGCCTTCTAATCTAGTATTATAATATCAATTTGCTACTAATTACTCTTAACATCATGTATCACTTACCACGTGCCGCTGTTGATGGCCAATCTGCTGTTTTGACGTGTTTTAATGTTTATGTTTTGTTATATGTGTTTTGTGTTTCATTTGCTTCATGATTGGCACATGATCTACACTCACTGGCCAAAAGTATTCCAACATGCTTAAAATTAGAACTTTACAGTAACAGGTGAAATGATCATTTAATCTGATTTTATCGATCGTGTATTACATAATTTCCGAGCCAGAACAGTAAAAAAGAACATTGACTTCAAAACACAGGCACTTTCAAGAAGTCTTAAGTAGTGTAAATAAAATAAAATAAAGTATTGCAACACAGTTCTCCAAACTGAACTTTGGTGTGTGTTGCAATACTTATGGCCAGTGAGTGTATAACGTTTTGCTTCTTGCATAAGTTAAAGCATTCGCGATACTAGGGTTAGATCAGTAGGGGACACATGGGGATTTTCAGGGGGACACTTTAGACGCTTCCTTAACAGACCATTTTAAGGTTCTTAATTTTTTCAGCTCCAAATTCTGAGTGGGCCAGGTGGGGGTATGGGTGTTATGGTGTGGATGGGGTACGTGTATCCATAGTTACACCCATGTTTGTCTCAAGAGACCTAACAAATTTAAATTAAATTTGTTTATCGCACCTCCAAATCACCCACCTCACAGTGAAAAGCTGCTGACCACTAGTGAGGTGGTATATATATATATTTACTCTTCCAGTACGGATGTACTCCGTGACACAAAAAACTCTCTGCTCGGTAGTTAGCTGAACACCAACCATGATCAATGTTTGACGAAAAATGAATTGACAGTACACAGTTGCACAAGTTAATTAAGCACATTACATAATACTCTAAAAAACTGTTTAGCAAGTAAACACTTTTCTTGGTATCAGTTTGTAAACATGTTTACTAGCTGAACGCACATGTCCAATTCCTAAACATCAATTTTCAATGGCTAAACACTATCCGCCCTCATGCTAAAAATGTTTAGCAAAGCCATGTAAACATGTTTACAAACTGATAGCAAGAAAGTGTTTAGAATTGTGTTTACTCGCTAAACACATCATTACGGGATAGCTCCAGTAGAAACTTTCCGAGTTTGAGGCCCCAAACTCGGAAATCACACATCCTTTTCAATGCAAATTTTTTTAAGTGTGTTTACTGTGTCAATAAACTTATCAGATTAGATAGCTAATCCTGCGGTAACTGAAATGTACACCGGCTGGCTGTGAGTTTGCAGAGAAAAATATCACATAGAAGGCATTAGTTTTCGGATTCCATTCTTGTATTTTCATTCTTTTGACAAAAAGTTTCATTGTTTAATCCTGAAAAAGGACCAAGTATGAGCTGAGAACGTACGGCACACGGTAACTCAACGGCCGTGAAAATGCCAGCGTTGCGTGCGAATGGATATTTACTAAGGTTGATGCTTACTTATTAGGGTTTTGCAATAATGAGTCTAATATTTAAAAAAATCGATTCTAGTCGTCAATAAAGGTCGTTGGGTATATTTATTTATGTTGGTCATATAGTTTTAACGAAGTTGAACGAAAATAGTGAGCAACATTGTCCTACTTTTTTCAGGCGTAGGTTTTAAATATGCCTGCGTACGCACCACACTCAACAGCGAGCATAGGCATGGTAGGTGATTTAACTGCGTGCAATAGCCTACACATGGCGCTGTAGCAAAATAGGCCAAAGCGTTTATTGTTTTGATCGGTGGGGAAGAGGGTACGCGGAGGGATGCAATTTTTTCTGCAATTCTAAAATTGCCATCCTCAAAATGTCCTTTCTTTTGAGGATTCCCTTTGAATCAAATTACAACAAACAAATTTCCCATTGAAAATCATTGCGACAATGGCGATTTCGGAATGCAGAAAAAAAATTTGCGGCGGGATTGTAATCATCCATTATTTCGCAAGTGCGTTGATATGACATGGGTTTTGAAAAGCGTTGCTTTTGCGCTTTGCTAATTCATTGTGCACCATAGTACTTGGTTGAGGGTTGACAAGACGTCCTGGTTCAGGTTTTCGCACGGGCATTTTTCACGTGTCGTTAGCTTTGAAATCATGTGTTAAGACAGGCGCTGGATATCAATGGTTTGAGTATATTAAAAAATACTGTGGCCCCTGTTTTTTCAGTAGTCCGAAATTGCCATTGTCGTAATGATATCTAATGGGATAAGTTTCATTAGATATCACCAGGACAGTGGTATTCAACTGCAGGAAATATAATTGCACGGGCCCACAGTATTATTTTTATACCAAACGATTATTGTCCAGCGTCTGTCTTCATGATTTTTAGCTAACGACACGTATAAAACATCAGGGTCGTATTGCAAGTTGGGCCGGAATTTACTATTGTTGGGCAGAAAATATAACTTGCACGGGGCCACAGTATTTTTTTATACCAAACGATTATTGTCCAGCGTCTGTCTTTCATGATTTTTAGCTAACGACACGTATAAAACATCAGGTCGTATTTGCAAGTTGAGTGTAAAATACGTGCAAAATACCTGTAGCGACCGTTATACTGTTTTTTATTTTCTATGGAAACTGCCGGAACCGCTGGGTAAAAAAAATACCAGGCCCAGCCCCGCTGAGAAATAATATTCCCGGCCTAAATTGCCGCCAGACCAGCACAGCGAAACTCTTCGACGTGTTTGAACCATGGGGAAAACGTGCGCCCGATGTGTTTTTTTATTTCATGTAAATAAAACGACTTATTTAGGCAAATGCTTATACAGTACTTCTAATAATAGTCATAGGCTAAACATGGATCTTTGAATCCCGTTTCGTTGTCGAAAACCATAAGTTATGGCGGCTGTTTAATGGACCATGAGTATTTATTAGTATATCAGGGCGGATCCTCAAAATTGCAGGTGGGGTCTGGCCAATTTGTTTTGTTTTTATTAATGTCCGATAGTACCCTGCAGAATGTCAGTTTTTAAATGTTCACTTTAATATTGTTACATATTTTTTTTTGTCAGAACAGGATTCCCCCACCAGTTCAACAAACAACGTGTCTCTGCGGCATTCTCCATGGAAACCTTTGTTGAAGCTTGCTTTTTTGAACACACGTTGCTACTGTAAAGGGCAATAAACTTGAAGACGTGTCTATTGCTTATTAAGTTGCACCCTCCAACATAATAGTGTTCTTTTCATTAGTAATTGGTTATCACAGCCAAGCATCCTATTCAGTCTGCTATGTAATAGTATTCAATGGTCTATTGAAATCGTTTAGCCAAACTTACTCTACTCTATTGTTCAATTCATTGGCTAACTCTGCTAAGCATCCTGTTTACTTTCAGTGGTCTTTTGAATTTCTGGGACATCTCTGAAAACATCGGAGTGTTGCCGATTAAAAATCACAGAAATAGTTCACAAATGTGTGTTTTATTTATTTTTATTTTTTTAACTGAATGGTAAAGGAATCTTAAACGAGTGTCAATTCACATTATCGTAGGAAAAAATCAGGTCGTCATTTGCAAGTTGAGTGTAAAAACATGAAAATACCTGTAGCGACCGTTATCCTGTTTTTATTTTCTAGGAAACTGCCGGAACCGCTGGTAAAAAATACCAAGCCCAGCCATGCTGAGAAATAATATTCCTGGTCTAAATTGCCGCTCGACCAGCACAAGGAAACTCTTCGACGTGTTGAACCATGGGGAAAACGTGCGCCCGATGTTTTTTATTTCATGTAAATAAATGACTTATTTAGGCAAATGCTTATACAGTACTTCTAATAATAATCATAGGCTATACAAACATGGATCTTTGAACTGTTTCGTTGTCGAAAACCATAAGTTATGGCGGCTGTTTAATGGACCATGAGTATTTATTAGCAGGGGCGGATCCCCCAAAAATTATGTTTCATTATTGCTTAGTGTGTCTAACAATGTTCTGGTAGGACAAGAGAGATGGGGGACACAATCTGGTTAGTGTTACTGCTTTTGTAGCACCATGGAAATGTTAAAAAGATTTGTGATGACTCTGAACTAAGCCACAACTCTAAATAAATATCTTCATGGTTGCTACCTCAACTTTCTACTACATTAATAGGTGAACTTGAAAGATTTAAACCACCCACCATAATAATACAAAATGTGCCTCAACACCTTGCACAATACATGCACTAGGAAATAAATACAGTAGTTTGTGCTGGTAGATCAGTCTTCACGCTTTCAGTGGTTAAAAAGTAGTACCGAAGCATACATATCGCCTGTCACTCAGATAAAGGGATTAAAAGCCACTGTTTGTCCAAGCAGATAAGAGGTGTGAGTTGGTAAACATGAAAAGGATATGTGATACTGGATTTTTCTCTAATGGAGGATTCCCGTAATGTTAATTTTTGTAGGCCAGGCAATTATCCACACAGAGGCATTTAGGCTACCTTTGTCCCAATGCCTAAAATTGAAAACTTGGTCCCATCGTCAATTTGACCTCTCTTGGAAAGGTGCTCATGGCTCTGTCAAGGGTTGTCGGATTTGGACGTTTGATGTCTCACTTTGGGGTGGGTGTATCTTTCGAACCATACCTGTGTTGTCTATCTTGGTTGCTCATTCTGCGTCTGGCGTTCCGTTAAATTTTGTTTGCATTTTTGTTTAGACACACTGTATGTATATATATATATATATATACAGTGCGTATCAAAAAAAAGGTAATCCGAATTCAGGGAGTTAATATGCCAAGGTTATTTAGTTTGACAATTTACATGTAGTGTACCAAAGAAGAGGAACTCCTCAGCTTTCCATTGATACCTTTATTGACCCATTGCTGTCACACATGACCGAGTACATTGTTATTGAAAATGACAAATTCAAATCGCATTTTTGCAAGTTTGGGTAATCAGTGCAAGGCAGGATAATTAGTGACAGTCAGTATGATAAACCAGATTTTCTTTAGGAATGACTGGACATTATTCGCAAGAAAAATCTCCTTCTAACATTGCCCTTTATGCACCCACACCTTCTTCAACATGTCCACCTCCCTTTCGACACAAAGCTGACAGCGACGGAGCATGTCCCACTGCTCGTCTCAACCATAGCCGGATTATTGCGTAAAAGCATCCACTTCATTTCGAATACGGCCCTGCAATTCATCAAGATCACGGGGAGGAGTTGCAAACACCTTTGTTCTTCAAATGTCCCCAAAGGAAATAGTCACATGAGTGTGAGGTCAGGTGATCTTGGTAGCCATTCCACCTCATGGTTGACGGCGATGACTCTCGTTCGCCAAAGAGTTCCCTCAGACGATCCTCGGACAGCGATAAGGCGATGTGCTGGAGCGCCATCTTGGGCCCACCAGAGTTGTCCTGAAGACCCCACGAACCTGTCGCCCGCGGCAAGTGTTTCCTGCAGGCTGCGGTAAAACGTTATCATTGAGCATCTGCAGATACATGTTACCATTGACATTCCTTTGAAAGAAAAACGGGTCCGATTCAGCTGACCACTTCCACAAAGTCCCTAACCAAACAGTCCACTTTTTGTCGACTCATGTTAACCTCAAATTGAATTCTGGGGGTGTCTTAATTGCTGG
>CM055816.1:102733040-102759311 GCA_029582265.1 Zoroaster sp. YZ-2022 | reverse complement strand
TGTTCTTGGGTTATTGACAGACTGTTCCGCATAGGCGGGGCAGCAATAGAGGAACTACTCGCTATAAGCCTTCAGCCTTGCAGAAGGAGCCACAAGGAAGTCGTTCATGAAATATTTAATTAATAAAGCATGGTATTACAGTGGCATGAGTGCCAATTTCGTAACTATAATACTGTAAAAACATACCTATTTTATTGTGTGTATGAATTGTGTAAATTTCAGGTATTTGTTTGCCTTTCAAAAAGGAAAATAGCAATTTTCAGATTACAAAGAAAATAGCCGTGAATCACCGGTGAAAAGTGAAAAAAGGCGGGCGATGCATTGTTAGGAAATATGTATGACAACTTATCTAAAATGACAAATGGGTGTAAACAGTATATATTATCATTTACAACATGAAATACTACAAAACACATAACCACAATAACCACAATAAGTGATCCAGAAATGAAGATATACAAGTATGTCTTTAACTACTAAAGAAGTTATAACACACAAAGATTAATATGTTAATTACAAAGATGGAGCATCAAACATGTTATGCTCGTTTTGCAAACCCTAGAGGTCAAAGTTTAGCGGTCGAGGATTTACTCACCTGTTTCATGTCAAATTCCGTGTTAAACTGTGATGTGATCGTTTCAATCAGAGAACTGAAAGAAAACGAACCTCCACCGTAGCTGCATGTTTTGAAAGAAATTCCAAGTTTGTTAGCACATTCACAAACATGACGACCCCGCGCAGGAATGTAATTCACAATATCCACGAAAACTCAAAAATTTGATCGCAGCATTTATCAACATCAACTTAATCTGTCAACTGACATTTTGTATTGCCGACTGATGAAACATATTGCTTGTTTGTTTCTTTGGTTTTTTATTCTGTTTGGGTGATTGCATAATTTAACAGCAAAGATAACTTTCGTTTTGTAGAGGTCTTCGTTTTAAGTCTCATATGGCAGTCGTTGATCAACTTGCAGCCTTTCTGTATCACATGGTTTGAAACTTATTAAATGCAGCTTTATCAATCATCAACTCACTCGATCCTGGAAATAACTTCACTGGTGCGCCTTTTAAAGACAATCGGTAGTGCGCCCTCCTGAGTCCGTCAACAGACAGCGTCTGATATTATTTATAGTCGATAACACCAACTTGATTCAATGTAAAAGATGTCCATATTTTCTTTATATTCAAGAGGGCACAAATCATACGCTAAGAGGATCATGCAGTCCCATGCATAATAATACTTTCATTAAAATGATTTTGACGTACACTTTTGGAAATAAAATGTAGACAAGTTTTGCCTTATGATTAAATGACCATCCTGTAAAAAAAACCGGGGTGTTAAAATAACTCCAGTAATTTAAAAGTGCTCATATTGTGAGCGAGTTGCCCAATATAATCACTACTGGTGTAGTCTGTAACACCCCCGTTTTATTGTCATAAATGGAGTCCCCTATAGCTACGGCTTCATGCAATCAAAAAATGCACGTGTTTTGCTTCAAATATAAATTGGTTTACCCTTGGAAGAGAGTGTCCCAGTTGGCTCTGACAAAGTCCCATGCGAGCGCTCGTCCCACGTAGTTAAATGCAACATAGCGGATGACGTTAATGGCGTCTCCTTTTGTTATCTTGTTTATATCCAAAGAGTATTCCAGGTATCTGCAATTAATAATTGTTTGGGGAAAATAAACATCTAAACAAATTTGACTATTCCAGATAATAGCCTATTGATAATGACTTGTGCTGCGTGACCGGGTAAATATACCTGTTATAATGTGACCAGACCTTACAAAGTACTTCATAAAGATTCAGTAAAATAAGCCTATTTTAATCTAACATTTTCTACTAAACAAATATGTCAATATCTTGTCAATAAAGGCTTTTATGGGGTGAAATAACGTGACGACTGATATTGATTTGCATTGTGCAAAGTAATAAGAAAGGGCCTGTAAAACAATAGTAGCTGTGGTTACTTAGGACTCATTTGGTAAGACTGCGTCACATTATGTTATGAATGCTGAGCATTGTGGGTTCAAATCCTAGTACGTATGTCCATGACTTAAAATGACGAGAACATCTATTCAACTGTGAGAGCTGAGTATTTTGTTTTCCATGAATTATTTCATGGACGCAAGCATAAGAATAAGTGTATCACGGTGTCATCATCGTCAATGAGTCGCCATTGATAAACTAGCGTCGTTGTCAATGTTGGTGTGGTGTGTAAGAAAACAACTGGTTGATTGGTTACATGGATGAGTTGTCCGGTGGTCAGTCAATCAGTCAGTTTGACAATCATTCATTCAATTGGTTATTTTTAGCTGACTGGAAAGATGGTTGGCCATACTTTGTTCCTTTTGTCCATTTACCTGCTTAGTACCCATGGTTCTGTACTGCAAGCAAGAGCACTCAGCCATTTGGATCGCTCAGATGAATCGGAGGTGTTAGCAAATCTCTCCCAGCCGAATTCCCACTCGTCTTGTCCCCCGTAACGGATGCCCTGACAGTACACTACCGACTTCAAATTCGGTGTAATCCTATTTTCAGGGAAAATAAATTATCAAATTTAAAGTCGTTTTATTAGTCTATTTTAGCAAATCATCTGTTTTTGTTCATGGTGGAACCAATGAAGAGTGTGCTCATTCGTGAGTTAATGCAAATTGGTGTACAGAGAGACTGAGAGCGCAGTGCACATTTTCTGTAAGCATTGGAGCGTTGACTGCCCATCTTATGTCCAGAATTTGCTACCTCTCATGTCACAATTTTTCAGCAACATGATTGTTAGATCGTAGTATTGCCAATGGCCAGTAAATTGGGAGCTTCATTCTGATTCTAATAGTGGGACATGTAATTAGCTGATTTTAAAAGTAGGAAAGCTATGGTGGCCGCTATACACGTACCAGCCAAGGTTACCTCGGTTTGAGTTGGATCGACTTAATAATAAAATGAATCAAACGATCAACAAGCCGCTGCTTGGAGATAAACCAACGGAATTACTAACGCGTCATTCATATATCGATGGTAACGCTGGAGATTAATAGGCATATACTTACGGATTTACTGACGTGTCGTCCATATACTGTTGATAAAGCTGGGATGCATGCTTGACACAGTCCTCAAGACCGTAACGGCAAGCTGTTGCAATAGCGTTGATGCGATTATACCTGCCAACAACATCGATACAAACATGAAATAAAGAAAATAAAAGATATAGGCCTTATACGGACAGACTGTCATTAAAAATAGACTTGCTCAAGCCAGAGGGTCAGTTGATGAGTTTGTGTCGCTGCAAATCTGAATCACCGGAGCATCTGGACGAGTTTATGTCTGTATGACAGAGACGTTGCAAATCGTTAGTTTGCATTTTGTATACAATCTTATCAATCAGCGACGTCTTGAACAAAGGCTAATATGAAGAATGACTGATGAGAGGAACAGACAGACAAACAGCCCAACGTATATAACAGACAAACTGGACAGGCAACAAAACGCCATCATCAAATCTTCAACTGAACCATTTATACATACATAATATTCCATGTTTTCACTCGAGAGAAATCGCACACTTACTGAGTCAGGTGACTGTTGGTTGGAGCAGTGATGTTGTCCTCCCATCCTAACTTATTATACAGCGGCTCTATTTGTTTTAGCATATATTTCTGTAAATCAAAGAAAATAATTTAAATATGACAACTAATTAAAATTCCTGTGAAATTAATTTTTGATTTTGTAAATGGAGTCCTCTTTACGAAGGTCCCGTACACATACCAGAACAGTTTCTGGGTTACTGACTTTTGTAGAATGACAGAATCAAACATCGAAGATTTGTTACTGTTACGAAATGTATAAGTATTGTTTACAACATGTTATGTGGTTTATTTTGAACGGTGCACCCTGGGGCATAGGCATAGGGTAAGGGGCGTGCCCCACTTCCTGTACCTCCACCACTTCCCCATAGTTACGACACTGCCGCTGCAGCCAAAAGACATGTGAGCAAACAGTGTCTGCTTACATTCCTTTCCCTGTTCTTACCTCTAGAGGGCCGTAGCCCGAGTATCGACTGAACATGTCCCGGATGTAGGATATCACAACCAGCGTTGCCTCCCACGGTAAGTATTCGCGCTCTGTTGTTAAGTATTTAGTTAGATTTAAAGCTGTTGTCTGCTCAATCTCGCCTGCTCTGGCAAGATTAAATGCGTCGTCGATCAAGGCGGCTCTATTCTCAATCGGTATCACCTTGGAAAATCAAAATGAAGAAATAAGAATGTAACGCTTTTTCTTATGTTTAGGAGAGGTATTTTGTAGAGACACTAGGCAAAATTAAATCAATTGTTTATCACCGACGCAAGAATTTCATCAAAATATAGACACTACAGATGTGATACAACAAGAGCTTTAATCTTCATTTTGATTTAATAATTTATGAATGAGCATCTTTACAACGGTTGCTGAAACAAAATTGCCAATCATGAAAACAAACGTTTATTTTGCAAAAGCAACTTTCTTAAACAGAAAGTCGTCTTGCCGAAATGAAGCAAGATTTTGGGGGCTCAGTGGAAGGAAACAACTTCCACTTTCGAATTGGGCGGGAATCGAACTTATGGTCAACCATGGATGAAGGAAGAGTCACCGTTACAATATTACCTCGTGGTCCATTTCAAGTTGCTTGCTGAGTCGTTCCCAATTTTGTACATCATAATTCACTCGGTAGTAACCGTATTGATTGACGTTCACTAAATACCAGTCTTGCTCTTGGTAATTGTCACCCAAAGATATTTCAACTGTGGAACAATAATACAATTAACCAACTGTAAAAAAAAAAGCTCGTCCCAGCAACTTTGGAACAATGGTACAATTAATAAATTATTGAAAGTCTCAGCAACGATATAGATTCAGGATAATGATTTTTAGTCCGCTGCTAGAATTGGCCTGCGATTGGCCTAGGAGATGCCCTAACTCAAACTGTGTAGTATTAAGTTTTTATATTTTTATTTTAGTATTGTTTTTATATCTCAAAGTGTGCCTAAAGCCATGTTGTTTTATCATTCTTTGTGTGATTCAATGTCTGTTTACTTCCTAAGTGGTAGCATCAGGAGATCAACTCGACAGTAATTTAGTTTACTTTTTTGTAATCCTACAGGGGTGCTACCTTTGTTTCTGTCTCTGTTAATTTAATGTAAATTTGTGTTTATTTGTTTTTCTACCTGTGAAATCAATAAATGAAATGAAAACTTCTAAAACATTTGCTTGTTAATGATATAATGTTTTCGTCCCAAAACGTTTATACAACTGAAAGCTATATAAGTATAGTGCGATGAAATATTGTGCAATAGAAATCATCACTTTGTGAAAACATTTGAATTGGCCTTTTAAATCTCTTCACTACAATACTTGAATGGAGGGCTACCTAAACTTACCATGTTTTTCTTTGTTCATCCATTCCTTCATTGGGTCATCGTAGTTCATGTCTGACTTGTGTGTGAACAGAAGGTAAATATACCACAAATACCTGTTGAGGCGAAACGACAATTTTCAGAATATAGTTCAATATAAAGAAGGGTGCCCTAAGGGAACTTTTGTGAACTTTTGTTACGGCACGAGGTACAATTTCAACTGTAGGGGTGCAGAGTGTAAAGCCTCTGGAAACTCTTTGTTTTAGTGATTTCGGTGTCAACACTAATTCAGGTTAAGAAAATGTAATGCATAAAATAAAATTGGTAAATTGAGATGTTAAGCACGTACGTGCAATTTGTATGCTCGAAGGCGCCGTTTTCTTATTGTTTCTGACTCAAGCAGGGATTATTTTCATCAAAACTGACCTCCAGCATTCGACTGAAAGAAACCCTGTCACTACTGTCCACATTTCTCGCCAATTACACGGCTATACGTACCCTTGGTTACCGAAGTTCCCATCTTCCACCGTGCTGTTTGGATTGTTTAAGAAATGTTTCTGCACAGCAGTGAGCATCTTGCCGTTTCTCGTAAAAGACACGTACGGGTACCCCATCTGAAGTGTCCAGGTATCCATTATTTTCTTCACGTCGTTTTTTCCCTTATTTTCATCTGCCTGTTGGGGGGGGGGAATAGTTTGTAACTAGTATTGTAATATCGTTTGTTAGAACTTGAGTGTTCCCCTGGACATACCCTGCTCATTACGTTCAATTGTCTACAATATTCAACTCACTCATTACTTAAATGAGATTAACAGAAAATAATTATATCAACATATGTTTTTGAATTTCTTATCGGGAGAAAGTAATATTTCCCAAAAATACTATAAAGTAGAAGATGTGATTTGAAATCCTCTAACAATCTTTTTCAGTAATGGTTAGTTCTGACCAAACATTTTCTGCTGCATGTTAGTGTTTCGATCAGTACGCCCTGAATGTCCTCAACAGAGCTCAATACCTGGAGTTACCTCACCTTCATGCAATCAATAAAAATATGTTGCAAATGTTTGACTTCAGAGCGTTTTCTTCAAGAGCTGAAATTACTTTGCAATCATAACGAGATTAAAAGACTTTCTTTTTAAAATGTATAGTTTCGTACTTAAATCATCATCATCATTATCATCTACTCATGCTCCAATGTTGTAGCGTTGAAGCAACACGAGTCCATAAAAAAATGTGCGGACCGGTTATTGGCCAAACATCGAGTGGCACTGTAATTCAGGGTCATCCTGATGAGTTCGGACTAGTTCAGTACTTAAATGAATATCGGGTAATGATTAAGACTGTATGCTGTCATGATCCATTCTGAGTCAGCTTAAATAGTCATGCAAGTTGGGATCAGAAATGTATTTGATCTGACCGGTATGTGGAGTGCTTTATAGACTTACGTAAGTGAGAACGGTCCAGAGATCATCTGAGTTTGCATTGCCGTAGGCTCGTTCCGTCAGGTAATAATTCAGACCCTCCTTGAAGACTTCCTCTGTCAGAATATTGTCCAACATGCGGATAATCAAGCACCCTGTTTTAAAAGTATATCAGACTTTGACCTTTGAACTTCATAATACACGGGATGCATGTACATATACATGTACCTCGTTTAAGACCATCCACACGATCCGACTATGACTCAGTCGAGTCGTTGTGGGATTTAAAATAAACCGTGTTACTTAAGTTGATGTTATCGGGTAAAACGCCCGCTAGAGTTAAGTGTCATGCAGTAATACGGCCATGTTCATCATCTCACAGTTGCCATTTGGGGTGTGGGAGGAAGTTTCAAGTTGCAGCTTATGCTGCTTCCAGGGTTGTATCGTGGGCGTAATCCCTGGATATACGGCATTCTTTGGTTAAATGACTTCTGACTAGCGCCAACCAAAGATATAACAGACCTGCAACATAGGGTTAGATCGCAGGTTCAAATCCCGCTCTAGAAATGTTTCCTTTTTGTTGACTCCATACAATGTATTTAATGGTTATGGATTAAGGATTGTAAGTTGGTATTCAAAAGCCAACATAGTTATACTTTGGCTTCCATTAAAGGGACAATATCGTCACGATCAGAGCAGACTTTCAATAGGGCATGGAATCGGTGCCCTATTTTAAGAAGAACACAGTGACTGAAATATACTAGCTCGTTTATGCAGCGGCAACGGTAATATGACCTTATCATGTGGGGCATTATTTTTATTCACTGACTTAATCTAAAACTAGCACTCGATTCCATGCCCTGTTAATCGTGACGATAATTATTGTTCAATTAATTTTATGTATTCAAACATTACCTTTCGCATGAGATAGAGTCAAATATTTCATTGATCTCCGATGGAGCTCCAACTGGTACCCGGACGGGGTGAGATGTGCCGAGCGCATCCTCCGTAAACACTGGTTGAAGTTCTTCAACCAAGAATTGTAGTTTCTAGTAAAAACAAAAGAGAACGAGCAAAAATAAATTGAAGATACGAACTTTATTTTGTTTAATCCTTCCATTCGCGAATTCCCAGTAGGCCAATACCTGTCGAGGGTGACGATGTGCTTTGCATTCATTTCACATTACACAGTATTATAAAGATCATGTAGGCCTACATTGATATTATACAAGTATAGGTTAGGAAATATGTACTAAAATGTATAAATCCAAAATATATGCGTTTTTTGTTATGTGATCTGATCCCATGTGATCCTATTGTGAGCTAACTTATATTCAGTTGAGCCGTCCAAAATGATTTGGTATCTCCACTTATGCGATCTGATTTCCTCTGCTCTGCTTTTTGTTATCTAATCTGCATAAGTGATGTGATCTATCTTGGATTAAGCTGAGCCGAGATTAGCAGAGCGTTCCAAATGATGTGGAGTCCCCACTAATCCCATGTGAGCAGATTTCCTCTGATCTTAAACACCCACCATTTGCCAGTCTGGTTCAATGTTATCCACTCCAAGGTACTGCACGTAGGAAGCGAAGCCTTCATTTAACCACAGGTCGTCCCACCATTCCGGAGTAACGAGATTCCCCAAACCACTACAAGAAAAAGAACAACGTTTTACGAAGCTGTCGAAGTAAAATGGGCCTATAATTATGTCAGCCCCTACAGAAACAAAATATTAGCAACAAAATCGCAACGGAAAACGTAGCGCTATTTTACCTTACCCTCAGCAGCAAAATACACGCTTGCGGCCGGTACGAATCAATACCCTATGGACTGGCAAACTTGGATACGTCTCAGATTGGCTCGCAATCTGATTCACTGTCAGTGAAATCTTAACATCAGTTAAGCGCCCTCTGTCAATATCATGTATGCAGGCAGTTTATGTAAAACTGTCATAATTATTGTGTACCGTACTCCGACATCCATATAAAATCAATAACATTGTGAAATGTAAAACTTGTAGCTTTGCATGGTGAAATGTAATTGCCTTAATAATTATAAAACCTTTACATTTGGGTAGACCTCTCATCACAATATGACAGTTTATGAGCCTTTGTCTTCCACATCGAAAGGTGGCACTTTAATAGATGAAACGAATGAATTCCAGTCAGTGTATCGCAACACCTTTACGTTTGGGGTTTTAGGGTGAATCATGAGTCTACAGTGGGTTTTTGGCAAAGAAATCAATGGGTATGAATTCATGCTTCGATACAATACACGTGTTCATTTGTTATCAGCAAACCAGAGCGGTACATAATACATGTTGGCTAGGCTACAGTTTAATTTATTAATTAGTGGTTATTAATTAGAAACGAGGCTTGAGGTACAAATGGACTGAATATACCTGGTGAGCTAACTCATGAGATACAACAACTGCTACACGTTGTTTGTTACTTGCAGAGTTAAGTAGGGGTCAAACAAAGCGCTGTCTCACGATATAGAATCAGTCCCAGTTCTCCATAGCACCAGCAGCAAAATCCGGAACAGCCATCATGTCTGGGGAAAGAATTAAAACGACGACACTATAATCTTCTTTTACCTATGAAATTCTAAACAGGTGTAGCAAGAACATAAAATGTGTATAAAAATGTAAAAATGGTTTTGCTTATAAGAACAATCATTGTAATTGCGGATTATTTCACAGTTTTCCACTTTACAGTGATTTCCAATTAAAATCGTTTTATTATGTTGGTCCTAACCTTGCTTTTCCAGAGGGTAGTCGAAATCAAAGTATATTTCAAAATAACTGAGGATGTCGACTCCTGCTTGTAGAGCAATACCTGGTATTTTCTACGGCTTCTGGGCGAGCCCACACTCTGAACTGTTGATTAATAGATAAATATTTTAGAAAACAGATGTACAGAAGTATTCGTTTGTGGTTTTCCTCCCACATATGAAAACGAATATTGCTTCATCTTCTGCTCTTCAAGGTTTCTTTCAGGCTTATGAGCTATACAGAACTATAGGTTCCTTCGATGAATCCTTGTTTTTTTACCAAAAGATAAATTTTATAGCAATTATGCATGGAACTAAGCTTGGGCGATAACACGATAATATCAAATACCGCGATACTTTTTTGTTCGATTACGATATTGAGAACTTTTCAAGTTATCGAGATATCGGCAATTTAAAAAATCGCCATTGTGAATCAAGTCAGGACAAAATTAGGACAGTCTTTTCAGGTTTCAGAAGTGATAAACAAAAGAGAACTACTTCAGAAGTACATACATGCTATGCAAATGAATTTGAGATTTATTACGATGCTTGTAGAGGGTACTTACCTGGTTAACGGCTCTAAAGCAATCATGCATGACTGAAAAACAAATAATCACGATACTATCGAAAATCGCGATATATGTTTGCCAATACATCGTGGATTTAAAAATCGATATCGCCCAAGCACATGGAACCTTATTTTATGTTTTCATGTAGGCGTATCCCCATGTTTTGGCGCCCCCATCCCACCCCTTTTAGCCACCCTGGATCCAGCCCTGTTGGTGAGGGCTAGTTGTAACGAGGGAAGAATGCGAAATACTCACCACAACTCCATTTTTAGTAACGGCTTCCGTGTAACTGAAGTCACTGACCACGAAGGCCAAGAGGTAGGTAGACATCTCCCGCACTCAGCTTGAACTTTGTAATGACCCACCGCCCGTTGTCACCCACGGGGTCCTGGACGACCCTTTCGATGCCGTTGGACGGGGCACTGGTGTTAACCAGTGAAGATGATTCTCAATGTCAAAGACAGACTTAAAGGCAGGCTCTCTCGTCCGAAACAGGGCAGTGCTCTTCTGGCGTCCGTTGGCTGCATCTGGGTGGTTGCAATCACACCTAGAAAATGAGAACAATATTTAGCAAAATTGGAAACATTTACATTATATCGTAACAAAATAAGGCGCCACCTTTTGTTTAAGCCTCTTTTTGTATCGAATTAGCTTGAAGTTCATCCTTTTTATTGCTAACTTTTGAATGAATCACTCAAAAAGGTTTTTCAATAATTGAGCAACATTAAGAACTATTTAAATCCGTGGCTTATATCAAATGGGGCGCCGCCTTTTAATTAACTTTCTTTATTGGGTCGATGTTCTGTTCATTTTATTTTTTATTTCCTAAATTTTTTTATGGAGTTCGCCCCTAACAAAAGGCCAAAAAAGCCACTCGAGATAAAGGCTACACAATAAAGTACATTTCTAAAGTTTTCTGAAGAAAACAAAAAAAAAAAACTTTTAAATACAAAACATCCTCGTCCCAAACACATTGTTAGGTGTTCAGTATGCACCAAAACACCCTATTGTTTTCATTCGGTTTTTTTCTTTTTCTTCTCCCTTCTTCTTTGTGGTGGATACGTGCGCTTTATATAAATCCACATTATTATTATTATTATTATTCTTCTTAGGTGTTCGGGGTAATATGTACCCGAAACACCTATTAACTGTTCAGTTTTTATATTTTTTTATTTTCTTCTCCCTTCTTCTTCTTCTCCCCCATCGATTGTCTATAAAAAAAACACATACTTGCAAACTTCACATGAACTTGAAACTTGGCATATACTTAGAACTTAACACGTAGATGAAACAAAATTTATGACGTCATGATTATGTCATCAGATATCGAATTACGATAAATCAAAGTTTAATATTTAAAAAATCATATCTCAACAACCACAAGAGTAAATTCACAATTTTTTGTACCATTAGGCTGTACAGATCGTTAATTGTCAAAAATTATTGACAAAAAGATGACCTACAATTTGACCCTTACTTCCTGCTCCAAACCAGAAGTCAAAGTTTAATATTTAAAAATCATATCTCAACAACCACAAGAGTTAAATTCACAATTTTTGTACCATTGTATAGATCGTTAATTGTCAAAATATATTTACAAAAGATGACCCCAATTGTGACCTTACTTCCTGTCCAAACCGGAAGTCAAAGTTTAATATTTACAAAAATCTTATCTCAACAACCACAACAGGTAAATTGACATTTTGCACCATTGTATATAGATTGTTAATTGTCGGAGATCATATTTACACAAAGGTGACCCCAATTTGACTACTTACTTCTTTTTGTCCAAACCGGAAGTCAAAGTTTAATATTTTAAAAATCATATCTGAACAACCACAAGAGGTAATTTAAAAATTTTTTTTGCACCATTAACAGATCGTTAATTGATCAAAAAATATGGCTTTACTAAAGATGACCCTAATTTGACCTTACTTCCTGTCAAACCGGAAATCCCAACATTTAATATTTAAAAATCATCATATCTAGATACTACCACAGAGGTAAATTCACTGATTTTTATACTATTGTACAGACCGTTAATTGTCAAAAATATTTACACAAAGATATGACCCATTTTGAAACCTTACTTCCTGTCTCCAAACCGAAGTCCAAATTTTAATATTTAAAAAATCCTATCATAACACCACAATTAAAGAGAGGTAAATTTACATTTTTTGCACCATTGTATAGTTTGTTAATTGTCGTAACATATTTAAACAAAGGTGACTAATTTGACATACTTCCCTGTCCAAACCGGGAAAGTCAAATTTTAATAATTAAAAAATCATATCTGAACAACCACGAGGGTAAATTGACATTTTTGCACCATTGTACAGATTGGTAATTGTCAAAAGTATTTACAAAAAACATGTTAATTTGACCTTTACTTTAGCCTGCCCCAAACCGGAAGTCAAGTTTAATATTAAAATAATTTCTAAATTCAGTATTGTATTGTATTCAAAGAGCTAAACTTCTTGCGAGAACTTCAACAGACGTTAACATTTTGACTTTCTACGCAACACTTCAAATTGATGACGTCATAATTTTAACTTCAACCGAACACCTAGTTTTTTGTTTGTGACAAAACATATCTAATTTTTTTCTTTTCTCTCTCTGCTTCTTTCCGGATAGATTGTCTACAAAAAATACATACTTGCAAATTTCCACATGAACTTTCAAACTTGGGTATGCTTAGAACTTAACACGTAGATGAAACACAATTTGCTGACGTCATAGATTAGGTCATCAGATATCGAATAAATCAGAGAGTTTAGCATATTTTAAAAAAATCATATCTCAACAACCGCAAGAGGTAAATTCACAAATTGTTGTACCATTGTGGCCACAGATCGTTAATTGTCAAAAATATTTACAAAAGGTGACCCCAATTTGACGCTTACTTCCTGTGTCCAAAACCGGAAGTCAAAGTTTAATATTTAAAAAATCATATCTCAACAACCAGAGTAGTAAATTCAAAATGTTTGTACCATTGTACAGATCGTTAATTGTCCAAAAAATATTTACAAAAAGGTGACCCTAATTTGACCTTACTTCCTGTCAAACCGGAAGTGAAAGTTTAATATTTAAAACAAATCATATCTCAACAACCACAAGAGGTAAATTCAAAATTTTTGCACCATTGTACAGATCGTTAATTGTCAAAAAAATATTTACAAAAGGTGACTAATTTGACCTTACTTCCTGTCAAACCGGAAGTCAAAGTTTAATATTTAAAAAATCCTTTCTCAACAACCACAAGAGGTAAATTGACATTTTTTGCGCCATTGTATGAATTGTTAATTATCGAAACATGTTTACTGGAGTATTTAATTTGACCTTACTTTCTGTCCAAACCAGAAGTCAAATTTAATATTTAAAAAAATCATATCTCAACAACCACAACATGGGTAAATTCACGGTTTTTCCACCATTGTACAGATTGTTAATTGTCAAAAATATTTAAAAAACATTCTGACGTCGTCATCACTACCTGACAAAGTCCGAACACCTATGTGTTTGTCATATGACAAACACTTAAGTCTGGATAACTTCTTCTTCTTCTTCTTCTTCTTCTCGGATAGATTTGTCTACAAAAAAACACATACTTACAAACTTCACATGAACTTGAAACTTGGCATATACTTAGAACTGCACATGGATGAACTAATTTGTGACGTCATGATTGGGTCATCAGATATCAATTACGATAATTCAAGTTTAATAATTTTAAAATAATCATATCGAGGGATCTGAAAAATCAATAAAATTACTGATTTAGTCGGGGAAAATATGTAATTTATCATGAGTGTAAAAATTAATGAAATATGTGACATTAGAGACGAGGATATGTTTAGTTTGATATTTATTTGTACTGAAAACTTACGACATTTTTGTAAAAAAAAACACACTTTTCGTGAAAATTTACGCGCAATCTATTATTTCCACTACGTCCGCAATACTCAATCGACTGGAGCGGGGCATATAAAACAGTCCGACCGGCGGAACGGTAATGAGTAATATGTCGCCACTCAATCGGCAGAAACAGATACTGAAATTTTTTTTAAACGTCCATTTGGCAGGTGCTACGGTTATTTTTCCCTGATTTACTCAGAAAGAAATTGTTTTTATGAAAATAAATTGAAATATGTGATATTACTGATGAACTCGTTTTCTCACTCCAACCAACTCGTACTTCAACCAACTCTTACTCTGACAAACTCTTACTCCAACCATGGAGGAAAAAACAATTTTTCCTCCATGCTTAACTCGTACTCCAACAACTCGTGTCGGACGTGCACATGTACAATACAATCAGGTGTTTGCGTGTGGTGCCCACAATTCTTTCTACGAAATTGAGGAGTGTAAAAATGGATCCCCACATGATCATAAGGGTGGTATCTTGAATTTAATTTTTAAAGGGATTTCCTGTATCTATCTTCGTGTTTTATACAAAAAAAAGCCATTTTTTAACGTTGGGTTGGCTGGTAGTGGTAACGTTAAACTTAATGTGGTTGCTTTGGGCCTGTTTAGTGTTCAACTTAACGTTAACGTTAGTTATTGAACATACTTTGGACGTAAACAACCCCCCTCTTTTCTAACAAAATATGAACAGATTCACTAAAATGTATTTAGAAATAGAATGTAAATAAGGATAGGAAAATTCAGTTGTTTAGGTTGGCAATTTTCAGTTGAAATTTTTTTCCCATATTTTGAAATTTTATTTTTCCCCAAAATCTTCAGTTTGTGCACAAATTAATGTCAAGTAGTGATTGTTTACTGCACTTTCCTTAATTTTACCCTTCTTAAATACAAATCAACTTACATAGACAATTATTTCCGGGAAAATGCACATATTCATGACAATACATGTACTTGTATAAGTTGTTAGTCCTGCTCCTGAGGCCTCTCTCAGACATCCCCACATGAAATTTAAAACTCAGCAATTTCTATCCTTTCTCTTTTGATGTGAGTTTCATGCAGCATTTCTTTTAATTTATTCCCATTGTCAAGAATAATTGTGCAATTTTGAAAAAAATGCCCTTTTCAATTTCAATGGTCCGCTTCCAAATTATACACTTTTTTCCCCATTCATATTAAAAATTAGAACTTCTCTGAATTTTCAAATACTTTATTCTTGGTCCATGTCGTAAAACCTTCTTACTATTTTTTTAAGCATGTTCACTGTGATGTATTATTTTCCTCATTCAATAATTAGAACTTTTTGAAATTTCAAATACTTTTTCTTGGTCCATGTACTTATAAAACTTTCCTATTTTTTTACAACATGTTGACTCCAACCATCATGGCTCAGACTAAGTTCAACCTACAGCACCCCGAGACACGTTGACACCACATCCAAATCGGTATCGTAACTGTTCAATTTAACAATCTTTCAGTTTGTGGCTACATAATGGTTTAACGTCTTACGTTAACGATTTGAAATCCGTGACAATTAATGAAGTGGTCTTCGTACTTGGTTTCGTTTGAATTTAACTTTCAATTTTTAGATGTATGTTCATTTTAGATAATTTTAGAATTGATTACATAAAACCATGGTTAACGTTAAAACCTTAGGTGTGGCAATGGTATCACATGTGCCGTGTGAGTGAAACAGGTCAACTATGCCCTGCTCGTACTTCTACCCAAATTCCCCACTTATTTGGTCAACTCACCGGAAAATATTTATTACTGAATATTTGCTGGCATGCGTACGGTTGACATCCGGTGGGGTACGCGTTGGTAGAATACAAGGTTAATTTAGCTACACTTTGTGTCTGTAGTTCTCATAATACTAGTACTTATGTCCTGTGTGGTATGGCTGCTTGCAGTTTCTTTATACTAATTTCTCACTAAAGTAGACCAAAAAAAATATACACCATTGAGATAATGAAACAGTCACATCATGGAGGAAGGGAAAACGTCACATGTGGTTCTATTCCATTGTAAACCCTAACAAGGCATTTCTGAAGGGGTCTTTTCTTAAGTTACATCAATCCCTCATCCTGATAATAACATATAAGGGCATTCTAAGTTATGTGTGTTTTGTTGCATGACCATTATTCTTCTCCCCCTTTGAAAAAATTTAATATTGTTTTCATGATTCGTTTTTATTTCAGATCAACGATATCCATTTGCTACTGCTACAAAAGGGGTGTTGAGTCTGTAACTTTGTGATCAATTTCAACATTTTAGAGTTCATCCATTCATCAAAGGGTTAACGATTATTCAAATTATTTTATGGACTTATCCTATCTGTGGCGTCTTTCCCTCAAGGAATTGTTTTCAGGACCTCAAGACACATCTAGGTCTTCTAAAATTTTTTTAACATGTTAGAACAAAATAGTACTGAAATTCTTATTATTTTTTTACTGGACCCAAACATCCTCGCAAATGTAATTATTAAGCAGTATCTGCTGGTGATCTAGTAAAATGTATATTGCGACAGTGAATCACTGGCAGTTGGGCCATATAAACATAATGTATACCCCCCAATCTTCATTGCATGGGTGTGTCACTTGGGAAAACCTTTTTAGAATCCAATTAAAATTCCCATTTGTTTACTCGCATTGGGATAGTACTGACCACCAATCCATAAACACAATTGGTTAAACAGACAGTATCGTCACGATCAGGCAGACTTTCTAAACGGGGATGGAATTGGTGTCCCCGTTTAAGACGAACATAGTGACTAAAATACTGGCTCATTTTGCAGCAGCAGCATGACCTTATCATGTGATTTATTTTCAGTCACTGAGGGTTTAAAATAGAACTTGAACTCTGATTCCATGCCCCGTTTATCTGAAAATATTGCCACCTTTAAAAATACTTTAACGTACTATTTGGAAATGATTTCAACAGTTAATGACAAAAAATACATATACATGTAACAATCAGAAGATCAAATTTTACTACTTTTTCTTTTTATTTTACATTTCCTAAATTACATTGTCTGTCTCTTCCTATAAGATTGTTTAAAAAAATGAACCCAAAAATTTAAATATTATAACATTGATCAATTTGTCATTGTATTGTACAGAACCCCCACACCTACCTCAGGGCCAAAAGTTGTAATGATAAAGCTGTGATGATACAGTATTTAATTCCACAACGTAATTAGCTAACAGCTCTTTCGTCAAGGACAAACACCTAATGTCTACAGATCGTTAATTGTCAAAAAATATTTACAAAAGGGGACCCCACTTTACCTTACTCTGTCCAAACCGGAAGTCAAAATTTAATATTTAAAACAATCATCTCAGCAACCACAAAAGGTAAATTAAATTTTGACCATTGTACAGATCGTTAATTGTCAAAATATTTACAAAAGGTGACCCATTTTGACCTACTTCTGTCCAAACCGGAAATGAAGTTTAATATTAAAAAATCATATCTCAACAACCACAAGAGAAATTCACAATTTTGCACCTTTTACCCGATCGTTTTGTCAAAAATATTTACAAAAGGTGACTAATTTGACCTTACTTCCTGTCAAACCGAAGTCAAAGTTTAATATTTAAAAATCATATCTCAACAACCACAAGAGGTAAATTGACATTTTTTGCCCCTTGCAGATCGTTAATTGTCGAAAAATATTTACAAAAGGTGACCCTAATTGACCTTACTTCCTGTCCCAAAACCGGAGTCAAAATTTAAAATTTTTTGATCGATGTATGTAAAACCATCCCGGGGAACAATAAAAATTCCCTGCGGTTTAAAAAAAAAATTCAAATTTTTGAAATTTCAGGGTAATTAACATATGTTGGTCTTGAAATTCCTTGTAACCTTGTTGAGGGTCTTCTAGGTGTAGTCTGAAGAAGTTTTTTCGATCATTATCATTTTTTTTATTATACCATTGCATTTGAAATGAAGTTTGAATTTGGTGTAGGGCCTAATGTGATTAAGTTCAAATTTTGAAATGGACTTCAAACAAAATCGTTTGGTAACCACATCATATTTTACAAGGGTCTCTTTAATATGAAAAAAAATAATAATAAAGTTTCTTTAAAAACATTCTGACGTCATCATACTGCCCCGATACTCGAACACCTATGTGTTTGTAATATAACAAACATTAAGTCTAGTTATAGTTTCGTCTTTGTGTCAGGATGTTCTTCGACTATTACAGTACATGTCTGATACAGGTAAATGATACATTTTTTTCTTATTTTTAAATTTTATTTTCTAAATTGTCTTTGTAATTTTAGAGTTTAGTAGGAAAGAATAAGTTTAAGTAAGAAACATTTTCTTTTGGTGTCGAGACAAATTCTATAAGTGTTCGGTGAGCTTTGGGAATCAGTCACTCGACCACAGCAAGCTGGGTTTATTAATTTAGCAGTGGAAAAGTTCGATAACGGGTATACGTCTCGGTGACGTGGTTGCGAATTAATGGGAAAATCTTTCCCTTCAGGTGAGGCATAACTCAGAAATAATTTCTAAGGGCTAACTTTGTTTGGGATTAGCTTTGTTTGGGATTATTGGTTGTCGCAGGCGTATTGGGAAAGAATCCTTACAGGAGGCCGTCGGGATTTTTTCACTTATAGTGATGGCAGACTTTTATAATTTGTCGCCTTGATGTCAATAAGTAAATTGTTGGGATGTTTGGGAGAAATTAAACAAAAAATATTTTCGAAGACGGAGATGCATATGGATTAATCAGTATGTGTTTTATGTATTTTTAAGATATTTTAAAAAGTGCGATAAGTTGTTTTGGGTTGGGAGTGATAGAATTTCTTTTTGTAATTCGAAGTCATTCTACAGTCCGATTTGAGTAATCTAATCTTCCCATGGGGATTGTGGTTTACGAAAGTGTTGTTTTAAAGTTATGAACGATGGAAGTTCCGCCGTTTTGGAGGCATTGCATGCAGTCCGTCTGGACATCGGCATATTCTTGTAATTACATGCACAGATTTACCGCAGAACTTGAGCATGTACATGATTGCATGGTTTTGGTTGTGTTTTAGCATATTTTAATTACTTCATTTAGACCATCGTCCACCTGCTGATGACAGCTGAAGGTTGTTTTTGCCAGAGACCGGATTTTATCATGGTGCCGAAATGGTGGGTCCGTGATCTGTAGACCCATTGTCGCTGGTTGGGGTATGTTTATGGTCCATTAGTTATTCCGTTGATTGGTTTATGGGTTCTTGCAAAGGGATCGGGATCGGGGATCGCTCTTAACGTAAATGGCTGTTGGGTCTGGTATGATGTTTTGTCGAAAGCGCTATTATTGTTTATCATAATTATTGTTAATTGCGCCTTAATTCTTCCATTTCATTTTATTATGTATACCATTTTGTATTAAAGAAACTTGTGGTTAACTGAATAATTCAATTAGATTGATATAGAACATGAGGTGAACCGTATTTTGTGCTGATTTGAAGTTGTTATTTTCTGTTTGTTTTAACAGTTTTTTGTTGTGTGTTTGGTTTCGGTTTACGTTTTCATTTTGGTTGTAGTTCTCTAGATTTGTGATTTCATTAAAGTTCATTGGTCCACGGTATCCTTACTTGCATTCTGTGTATTATTCCTGGTGTGCAAAAGCTCCGGTTACACTATATTTAATCGATTACACTGAATTTCAATCTCAATATTTAAGAGAGTAGTGGTACTTATATATCTAGAATAATTATTTAACACATTGAAAAGCAAATGTTTAAAATAGATATAAGTTTTGTGACAACAAAACTAGGTGTTCGGTTGAGTTAAAATGATGACGTCATCAATTCGAAGTGTTGGAGAAAGTCAAATGTTAACGTTTGTTGAAGTTCTCTGAGAGTTTATTTGAATACAATACAATACTGAATTTAGAAATTATTTTAATATTAAACTTTGACTTCCGGTTTGGACAGAAAGTAAAGGTTAAATTGGGGTCATGTTTTGTAAATACTTTTGACATTAACAATATGTACAATGGTGCAAAACTGGAATTTACCTCTGTGGTTGTTGAGATATGATTTTTAAAATATTAAACTTTGACTTCGGTTTTGGGACAGGAAGTAAGATCAAATTGGGGTCATCTTTGTGAAACATGTTTCGACAATTAACAATCTATACAATGGCGCAAAAATTCAATTTACCTTTGTGGTTGTTGAGATAGGATTTTTTAAATATTAAACTTTGACTTCCGGTTTGGACAGAAAGTAGGTCAAATTGGGGTCATCTTTAGTAAATATTTTTGACAATTAACGTTTTGTACAATGGTACAAAATTGTGAATCTACCTCTTGGTTGTTCAGATATGATTTTTTAAATATTAAAATTTGATTTCCCGGTTTGGCCAGGAAGTAAGGTCAAATTAGGGTCATCTTTTGTAAATATTTTTGACAATTAACGATCTGTACAATGGTACAAAAATTGTGAATTTACCTCTTGTGGTTGTTGAGATATGATTTTTTTTAATATTAAAATTTGACTTCCGGTTTGGACAGGAAGTAAGGTCAAAATGAGGTCACCTTTTTGTAAATATTTTTTGACAATTAACGATCTGTACAATGGTACAACATTTTTTAATATACCTCTTGTGGTTGTTGAGATATGATTTTTTTAAATATTAAACTTTGACTTCCGGTTTGGACAGGAAGTAAGGTCAAATTGGGGTCATCTTTTGTAAATATTTTTGACAATTAACGTCTGTACAATGGTACAAAAATTGTGAATTTACCTCTTGTGGTTGTTGAGATATGATTTTTTTTAATATTAAACTTTGATTTATCGTAATTCGATATCTGATGACCTAATAATGACGTCACAAATTATGTTTCATCTACGTGTTATGTTCTAAGTATATGCAAAGTTTCAAGTTCATGTTAAGTTTTCAATTATGTGTTTTTTGTAGAATATCGATCCGGAATATAAGAAGAAGAAGAAGAAAAAGAAAAATATAACTAATAAAGTATGATTGATCGAAATTCGATATCTGATGACCTAATAATGACGTGACAAATTATGTTTGATCTACGTGTTATGTTCTAAGTATGTGCCAAGTTTCAAGTTCATGTGAAGTTTGGCAAGTATGTGTTTTTGTAGACAATCGATCCGAAAAGAAGAAGAAGAAGAAGAAGGAGAAGAAAATAAAAATATAAACAAAACCGAACAATAACAATAGGTGTTTCAGCATACCCGAACCCCTTTAAATAGATATAAGTTTTGTCACAACAAAAACTAGGTGTTCGGTTAAAGTTAAAATGGTGACGTCATCAATTGAAGTGTTGGAGAAGTCAAATGTTAACGTCTGTTGAAGTTCTCGCGAAAAGTTTATTTGAATATAATACATACTGAATTTAGAAATTATTTTAATATTAAACTTTGACTTCCGGTTTGGACAGGAAGTAAAGGTCAAATTGGGTCATGTTTTGTAAATACTTTGACAATTAACTGTCTGTACAATGGTGAAAAAACTGTGAATTTACCTCTTGTGGTTGTTGAGATTACGTTGGTGTGAATTAAATACTGTATCATCACAGCTTTATCATTACACATTTTGGCCCTGAGGTGAGGTGGTGCAGGTCTTGTACAATACAATGACAAATTCGATCAAGTGTTATAATATTTAAATGTTTGGTTCAGTTTTTAAAACAATACTTATAGGAAGAGACAGCACAATGTAATTTGAGATAACTGTAAAATAAAAAGAAACAAACAATACTGAAATATGATCTTCTGATTGTTACATGTATATGTATTTATATGTCATTAACTGTTGAAAATACATTTTCCTAAATAGTAATGTTAAAGTTATTGTTTAAAGGTGGCAATATCTTCACGATCAACAGGGCATGGAATCAGAGTTCAAGTTCTAGTTTAACTCAGTGACTGAAAATAATACTCACTGATAAGGTCATATTCGCGTTGTGCTGCATAAATGAGCCAGTAATTTTAGTCACTATGTTCGTCTTAAACTAGGACACCAATTCCATGCCCGTTTGTAGAAAGTCTGTTCTGATCGTGACGATACTGTCTGTTTAACCATTTGTGTTTATGGGATTGATGGTCAGTACTATCCCAATGCGAGCATACAAATAAATAGGAACTTTAATTGGTGATCTGGCAAAAGGTATTCCAAGGCTGACACACCCATGCAATGAAGATTGGGTGGTGGGGGGTATGTTTACTATGTTTATATGGGCCCAACTGCCAGTGATTCACTGTCGGCAATATACATTTTACTAGATCACCAACAGATATTGCTTAATAATTACATTTGCGAGGATGTTTGGGTCCAGTCAAAAATAATAAGAATTCTCAGTACTATTTTTGTTCTAACATGTTAAAGAAATTCCTAGAAAGACCTAGATGTGTCTTGAGGTCCTGAAAACAATTCCTTGAGGGTAAGACTGCCACAGATAGGATAAGTCCATAAAAAATAATTTGAATAATACGTTAACCCTTTGATGAATGGATGAACTTCAAATGCTGGCCTTTGGGATCACAAAGTTACACAGACTCTAACACACCTTGTAGCATAGCACAAATGGATATCGTTGATCTGAAATATAAACGAATCATGTAAAACAATATTAAATGTTTTCAAAGAGGACGAAGAATAATGGGTCATGCTAACAAAACACACATAACTTAGAATGCTCTTATATGTTATTATCAGATGATTGATTGATGTAACTTCAGAAAAATGATCCCTTCAGAACAATGCCTTTAAGTTAGGTTTTACAATGGAATAGAACTACATGTGACGTCTTCCTTCCTCCATGATGTGACTGTTTTCATTATCTCAATAAAGGTCAACTCAACTGATATTTGTTTCTGGTCTACTTTAGTGAGAAAATTTAGTATAAAGTAAACTGCAATGCAGCCATCACCACACAGGACATAAGTACTACTAGTATTATGAGGAACTACAGACACTATATAGTGTAGCTAAATTAACTTGTACTTCTACCAACGCGTACTCCACCGGATGTCAACCCGTACCCTGCCAGTAAATATTCAGTAATAAATATTTTCCGGTTGAGTTGACCAAAATAATGTGAATTGGTAGAAGTACGAGCACGCATACGAGTTGACCTGTTTCACTCCAGGCGCGGCACATGTGATACCATTGCCACACTAAGGTTTTAACGTTAACCATGGTTTTATGTAATCAATATCTATACAATTATACTAAAAAGAACATACATCTATAAAAATGTGAAAGTTTATACATTCAAACGAAACCAAGTAATGAAGACCACTTCCATTAATTGTGCACGGATTCTCAAATGATCTGTTAACGTAAGACGTTAAACCATACCATCATGTAGCCTACAAACTGAAGATTGTTGATGACTTGAACAGTTACGATACTGCATTTGGATGTGGTGTCAACGCTGTCTCGGGGTGCTGTAGGCTGGAACTTAATCTGAGCCATGATGTTTGGAGTCAACATGCTGTAAAAATAATAGGAAAGTTTTATAAGTACATGGATCAAGAATAAAGTATTTGAAATTTCAGAGAAGTTCTAATTTATGGAATGAGGAAAATAATACATCACAGTGAACATGCTGTACAAAATAGTAAGAAGGTTTTACAAGTACATGGACCAAGAATAAAGTATTTGAAAATTCAGAGAAGTTCTAATTTATAATATGAATGGGGAAAACAGTGTATAATTTTGGAGTAGCTGGACCATTGAAATTGAAAAGGGCATTGTTGTTTTCATAATTGCACACAATTATTCTTGACAATGTGTAATAAATTAAAGAAATGTTCTTGCATGAAACTCACATCAAGAGAAAGGTATTTAAGGAAATTGCCGAGTCTCATAATTTCATGTGAGAGATGTCTGAGAGAGGCCTCCCAGGAGCAGGACTAACAACTTATACAAGTACATGTATTTGTCATGAATATTGTGCATTTTCCTGTGAAATAATTGTCTATGTAAGTTGATTTGTATCTAAGAAGGGTAAAAATTAAGGAAAGTGCAGTAAACAATCACTACTTGACATTAATTTGTCACAAACTGAAGATTTTGGAGAAAACATAAATTACAAAATATGGCATAAAATTTCAACTGAAAAATTGCCATAACCTAAACAACTGAATTTTCCTATCCTTATTTACATTCTATTTCTAAATACATTTTAGTGACATCTGTTCATATTTTGTTAGAAAAGAGGGAGTTGTTTACTGTCCAAAGTATGTTCACATAACTAACGTTAACGTTAAGTTAAACACTAAACAGGCACATGCAACTACATTAAGTTTAACGTTACCACTACCAGCCAACCCAACGCTTAAAAATGGCTTTTCTTGTATAAAACACGAAGATAAATACAGGAAATCCTCTTAACAATTAAATTCAAGATACCTACCCTTATGACTATGTTGGCGATCCATTTTACACTCCTCAATTTCGTAGAAAGAATTTGTGTGGCACCACGCAAACACCGTCGATTGTATTGTACATGTGCACGTACGACTACGAGTTGGTTGAAGTACGAGTTGGTTGGAGTACGAGTTGGCACGAGTTCATCAGTAATATCACATATTTCACACTCTTATTTTCATAAAAATACAATTTCTTTCTGAGTAAATCAGGAAATATAACCGTAGCACTCGCTAAAATGGACGTTTAAAAAATATTTCAGTATCTGTTTCTGCCGATTGAGGGCGACATACACTATTACCGTTCCGCCGGCCGGACTGTTTTATATGCCCCGCCCAGTCGATTGAGTATTGCGGACGTAGTGGAAATAACAGATTCGCGTAAATTTTCACGAAAAGTGTTTTCTTTTTACAAAAAAGTCGTGTTTTCAGTACAAATAAATATCAAACTCAAACATATCCTCCTTCTAATGTCACATATTTCACACTCTTTACACTCATGATAAACTACATATTTTTCCCGACTAAATCCGTAATTTTATTGATTTTCAGATCCCTCGATATGATTTTTTAATTATTAAACTTTGATTTATCGTAATTCGATATTTCATGACCTAATCATGACGTCACAAATTATGTTTCATCTACGTTTTAAGTTCTAAGTATATGCCAAGTTTGAAGTTCATGTGAAGTTTGCAAGTATGTGTTTTTTGTAGACAATCGATCCGAAGAAGAAGAAGAAGAAGAAGAAGAAGAAGAAGAAGAAGAAGAAGAAGAAGAAGAAGAAGAAGAAGAAGAAGAAGAAGAAGAAGAAGAAGAAGAAGAAGAAGAAGAAGAAGAAGAAGAAGAAGAAGAAGAAGAAGAAGAAGAAGAAGAAGAAGAAGAAGAAGAAGAAGAAGAAGAAGAAGAAGAAGAAGAAGAAGAAGAAGAAGAAGAAGAAGAAGAAGAAGAAGAATAGGTGTTTCGGGTGCATACCCGAACACCTAATTAAGGCTCACTGGACAGACGTTCGCCTTCGCAACCGCCTTCGCAACCGCCGTCACCAGCAGCGCGTTGGCTATGGGCGGCCATTGGGGCAAAAAAGACAACTACAAAAATATAAATATAAAAACAAATATAAAACAAACATTGGCGAATATTTGAGTAATATAAACCAATTAAAAAATATAACAGTTGCAAACATTATATTAAAGTAATTATACGAGTTGCGCGCCATATATCACGGTGCGGGATGTAAGAAATTGCCAGAATTATATTTAAACGCCAGAAATGATCAAATGCCAGAAATATAAATGCCAGAAATATATCAATCCTCAGAAATATATCAATCCCACAAATATATCAATCGCCAGAAATATATCAATCCCCAGAAATATATCAGTCCCAGAATATATCAAACGCCAGAAATATATCAATCCCAGAAATATATCAAGCGCCAGAAATAATTATATCAATCCCAGAAATATATCAAGCGCAAGCGCCAGTAGAGGGCGCTGTAATAATAATAATAATAATTTTGGACTATATAGCGCACGTATCCACCAACTGAGTGGTGCTCAAGGCGCATTATATTATTACCCCTGCTCATAAGGCTCATAAGGTTCATAAATCATTCCTGAAACCATCTCAGCTCCCTGGGAGTATACAGCTTAATTGCTGCCATTACAGCGTATATAGGGCTAATCAACCAACTCTGCCCTCACAGGTACCCATTTAACCCTGGGTGAGAGAAGCAAT
Source organism: Zoroaster sp. YZ-2022 (assembly GCA_029582265.1). NCBI lineage: Eukaryota > Metazoa > Echinodermata > Asteroidea > Forcipulatida > Zoroasteridae > Zoroaster > Zoroaster sp. YZ-2022. The sequence continues at coordinate 102,733,102 of CM055816.1, read as the reverse complement.
TATGGTTAAGTGTCTTGCTCAAGGACACAAGTGTCACGGCCGGGATTCGAACCCATTCTGCT
>CM055816.1:102700890-102732540 GCA_029582265.1 Zoroaster sp. YZ-2022 | reverse complement strand
CCAAGGACACAAGTGTCACGGCCGGGGCTCGAACCCACACTCTGCTGCTGGCAACACCAGAACTTGAGTTCAGTGCGCTAGACCGCACGACAATCCACTTTACGTGCATTATACAACACACGGGACCTACGGCTTTACGTCCCATCCGAAGGACGAAGCAATTATGGTTAAGTACCTTGCTCAAGGACACAAGTGTCACGACCGGGGCTCGAACCCACACCCTGCTGCTGGCAACACCAGAACTTGAGTTCGGTGCGCTAGACCGCTCGGCCACGACACTCCATGCAATCAGTTAAACTATGCAATCAGTTAAAGCAAGAAATTAATTAAATCTTAAATTTCAAAAAAATTAGCCAAAGTATTTTAATCCTTAATCTTAATTCTTAAGTAAAACTCCTCCTGACTGTTAAGCCGGTTCATACTTGACACAATTTTTAATACATGCTGATTTTAAAATACACGCTGTTTTATCACCGAGTCAAAGAAAAGTTGCTCTGCGTTTGCATTTACTTTTGATTAAAATTTGAGCCGGCTTTATGTGTGCACTGGGCTGCACACCCAGTCATTTTAAGTACATGTGCAGAGATGATACTAAAGCCAGACTATGAAATGCCCTATCCCTGCACCGTTAACTTATCCCTTTTTGATAGTCAATTTCCTGACTTGTGGAAAGAAGCTCTTGTGAGGCCCAAGTTGAAAAAGCCCAGCCTCGACTTGGTTAAAACGAACTATCGCCCAGTTAGTAACCTTGCTTTTCTCGAAAGTTACTGAAAGGTTGTAGCTCAGCAAACATCTCAACATATGTCAAGTTGTCAACTGTATCATAAATTCCAGTCAGCCTACCGCCAACACCATAGTACCGAACGGCACTGCTGCGCGTGCGCAATGACATTCTGATTAATATGAATAAAACAACATGTTACTCTGGTGGTGTTTCTAGACCTCAGCGCCGCATTTGATACGGTAGACCATGGTGTGCTCCTAGGGCGTCTGGAGCAAAAGTTCGGCATTTGTGCAGATGCATTGGCCTGGTTTAGATCTTACCTCACAAAGAGATCACAGCGCATAGTAATTAAAGATGCCAGATCAGCCAGCTATGACCTAAAGTTTGGGGTACCGCAAGGCTCCTGCTTGGGACCGCTATTGTTCTCGATCTACACAAGCGAGCTGTTTACTATCATCAGTCACCATTTGCCCACGGCACACTGTTACGCGGACGATACTCAGCTGTATCTTGCGTTCCAACCTAATGACAGTGCTGCCCAAGACTCGGCAATGGAGGCAATGGAGGCGTGTTTGCAGGATATTCGTAATTGGATGATTAGGGACAGGCTTATGATCAACGACGACAAGACTGAATTTATGGTAATTGGTACACAGGCGCAACTGCGTAAAGTCCATCAGAACAGCCTAACCGTCGGTGAATGTGAGGTTTTTCCCAGTGATGAAGCCATACGGAATTTAGGGGTGTGGATCGACAGTTCCTTTACCATGAGTGCTCATATAACAAAAACCTGCAAGAGCGCATTCTACCACCTACACAACATCAGATGTATCAGAAAATACTTAAACAGAGATTCGACCGAGAAATTAATTCATGCATTTGTAACCAGCAGACTGGATTACTGTAACGGACTTTTATATGGTCTACCTAGTAATTTGACATCTAAACTTCAGCGCGTCCAGAATGCGGCGGCAAGATTGTTGTACCGTGCACCTAAGCATTGTCATATCACTCCATTATTACATGCATTGCATTGGCTACCGGTTAAATTCAGAATTGACTATAAGATTATAATTATGACTTTTAAGGCTATTTATGGCACTGCTCCTGAATATATATCTGATTTAGTAACTTTAAGACCTAATTCGTCATATAGTCTTAGATCTAATGATAAGTTTCTTCTATCGCCACCCAAGTTTAAGACTCTGCCTACAATTGGCGATAGAGCCTTTACTGCAGCAGCGCCGAAACTGTGGAATGCTCTCCCCTACGATGTCAGGAGCACATCAAATTTTATCGCATTTAAACAGAAACTAAAAATAATACTGTTTAACCAAGCATATAAATAGAACGTTTTTATATATAAGTTAGTTAGTTTACTATTGTCTGATTATTTTTAAATTTTCATTTTATTATTATTTTATTTATTTCAAAACTGTACAATGTTATATTATAAATTATATGTATATATTTTATCATTTTAGGTTAGCTTATCATAGAAACTTTTAGTATTATACAGTTCTCTTTGTTAGGCGCATTTGAAAATTTGTAGTTGAATTTGCGCCATATAAATAAATATTATTATTAAATATTATTATTATCTGAAGTCAACCGTTAGTTAGTCTTTGTACATGTACTTTTTTTTTTTTTTCAACTTAGGTGTATTATTTTACTTAAATTTTGATGTTTTTAGGTAAATGTTTGTGATGAATCAATTTTTCAACCCAAGTTTTAAACTTCTTGTTTAAATTATTTCAGTGTTTTAATAATTAATCTCTAATCAGACTTGATCTTTTAAACTCTTGTCAAACATTAAAATCCTACCAATGTTTACTCCTTTACACAAACTAGTACAAGTCAACAAAATTCTTCCACATAATCTTGCCTTGAGCTATTCCTAGAGTCAGAAACTTGGTCGCCACGAAACAATGGGGCCGGAAGGGAATTTTCCCATCACTTTTTGTCTCTGGTATTTTTCGTTAGAGGTTTTTCGCCCTTCCTTGGTGTAGCTCGTAGATTAGTTTCAATCCGGGGTTGGAGAAACTAGTTTTGTAAAAATTTAAAAGCAAACATTTCTGCCATGGAGTACCAGCCATGGCTCGAACTGACCCTGTGTTTATTTGTCTCAATTATTTTTTAGTGTATCATTTAGTAAAGCAAGCCTGAGTATATTTTTTGCACCTATCCAACACTTACCCATCCTTGTAATATCATGACTGTTAAAATTTTAAAGTCACTTTTTATACTTACGTAATTTTCGCATCCCCTAAAAACTGAAACAAACACACAAGTCACTAAGATTATCCATGAACTGCCTACTTTTTTAAATTCCTTTTATGTCCATGATGCTTATTTCAAATCTTGCATGTTACTTTGAAACTTGAAACTCTGAAGATTTGCCATTTTAAATTGTAGCCTACATGTATGTAATAAAGTGCTTGATCTGTATGTTGTACAAAAGTTAAACAAATTATTTATTATTGCTTATCAGTTACAGTTTTTATGTAAATAAATTTATCAGAATAAATTTTATGTAAATTGAATGAAAAGAACATAAATTGTGTTGATGTTTCTTTCCCTTCTTAAATTTATTTCGGACAAAAATAATTAAAATTTTCCTGGGTAAGGAAAGATTGCATATAAAACAATAGGGTAAAGAAAATTGATTGGGGGGGGGGGGATCAGTAAAGACCACACTGTTTGAAAAAGTATACAACTCAGTTAAGATTCAAGGAATGTATAGCCGGTATGATATTGGACCCATGAAAAAAAGTAGGATTTTTCAAAAGTGGGGGAAATTCTGGACCCAAATTTAGCAAGTTTGGCCAAAACGCGCTACACTGAAACAAGGACCTCGGAATGTTTTTACTGGATTGTTTATGTCTCTGGTGAATGTGATCTTAAATTTATTTATTTTATATATATATATTTTTTGTTTAATTTTTTTTTTGGGGGGGGGGGGATTTTCACGAAAGCAAGAGAAACGGAAATCCGTTTGAAGTCGGCAGAATATCATACCTGGTTATAGTTTTTTTTCTATTAAATAAGGGCAGGATGCTTTGTTGAGGACCATAAAGCCGGGTCCAACATGCTACTTGGCCAAGTCATTCGTCTGTGTGTCTGGGCAGAAAAATAAGGCCACAAAAGACGATCTAGGTTTACTAAGCAAAATTAAGTCTATCGAATAGTTGATTCAAATACTCATTTTAACTGAATCACTACGGCCATGGCTCTAACATTACTGGCGGGGTAAAAATAGGATGGTAGGCCTACGTACCAATCGAGCCATACACCATGCGAAACATGCACACGTCAGTGGGGTCGAGTTGGTTACAATATTAATGCATTCGAATCACCGTTTTGTAGTGTTTCAAAGTCGTAATAATTGGCCTTATTGTCATAAAGTCTGAATATCTGTTGACTTGAAATCATGATTTTGTTGAACAATACAATTTAAAGGTAAATCATGTTTTTAAAAGTTACTAACTTGTGAAATATTTACGACGGAAGCCTTCCGAAAAAACAGTCCAATCACAGAAAAATCTGTTTTCATTTCTCCATGGTACAATACACGGACGGACGGTCGAGTTTGAGAGTGCACAATGTATGTACAGTAAAATCGTCCCGCAACACAGACATCTTACGCCGCGACTCCACACACAGCAGGCGGAATGAAGACGCGGGCCGGTGTGGACAGCCGGTGTTTGGTACAAGGGCTGATTAATTATTCATGAGTTGTACATCGAACGATAGCTCGCGCGCTTGCTCTGTGTGTGGACCAAGTTTAATGTTGATTTTCTCCGAAGCGCGAAATTCAAAACGAAACGGGCCGCAAAGTGATTGTTGTCTTCATCGCTCGATAATTCCGGAATGGAATAAGCTACGGAAATAACATTTGTATCATTGGAAACCCCGTGAGTTACTTGTTAACCTAGTATACATATCTATGAATGTCAGATCTGGGGAAAAGGTCTCATTTCGACGGAGCGGGTCACATATGTGATATTACTGATGAACTCGTGCCAACTCACTTCAACCAACTCGTACTCTGACAAACTCGTACTCCAACCAGCTCGTACTCCAACCAACTCGTAGTCGTACGTGCACATGTACAATACAATCGACGGTGTTTGCGTGTGGTGCCCACACAAATTCTTTCTACGAAATTGAGGGAGTGTAAAAATGGATCGCCAACATAGTTATAAAGGGTAGGTATCTTGAATTTAATTGTTAAGAGGATTTCCTGTATTTATCTTCGTGTTTTTATACAAGAAAAGCCATTTTTAAGCGTTGGGTTGGCTGGTAGTGGTAACGTTAAACTTAATGTAGTTGCATTGTGCCTGTTTAACTTGTTAGTGTTTAACTTAACGTTAACGTTAGTTATGTGAACATACTTTGGACAGTAAACAACTCCCCTCTTTTCTAACAAAATATGAACAGATGTCACTAAAATGTATTTAGAAATAGAATGTAAATAAGGATAGGAAAATTCAGTTGTTTAGGTTATGGCAATTTTTCAGTTGAAATGTTATGCCATATTTTGTAATTTATGTTTTCTCCAAAAATCTTCAGTTTGTGCACAAATTAATGTCAAGTAGTGATTGTTTACTGCACTTTCCCTTAATTTTTTACCCTTCTTAGATACAAATCAACTTACATAGACAATTATTTCACAGGAAAAATGCACAATATTCATGACACAATACATGTACTTGTATAAGTTGTTAGTCCTGCTCCCTGGGGAGGCCTCTCTCAGACATCTCTCACATGAAATTATGAGACTCGGCAATTTCCTTAAATACCTTTCTCTTTTGATGTGAGTTTCATGCAAGAACATTTCTTTAATTTATTACACATTGTCAAGAATAATTGTGTGCAATTTTGAAAACAACCAATGCCCTTTTCAATTTCAATGGTCCAGCTACTCCAAAATTATACACTGTTTTCCCCATTCATATTATAAATTAGAACTTCTCTGAATTTTCAAATACTTTATTCTTGGTCCATGTACTTGTAAAACCTTCTTACTATTTTGTACAGCATGTTCACTGTGATGTATTATTTTCCTCATTCACATAAATTAGAACTTCTCTGAAATTTCAAATACTTTATTCTTGGTCCATGTACTTATAAAACTTTCCTGTTATTTTTTACAGCATGTTGACTCTAATACATCATGGCTCAGACTAAGTTCCAGCCTACAGCACCCCGAGACAGCGTTGACACCACATCCAAATGCAGTACGTTCAAGTCATCAACAATCTTCAGTTTGTAGGCTACATGATGGTATGGTTTAACGTCTTACGTTAACAGATCATTTGAGAATCCGTGCACAATTAATGGAAGTGGTCTTCATTACTTGGTTTCGTTTGAATGTACGGAAACTTTAACATTTTTTATAGATGTATGTTCATTTTAGTATAATTTTATAGATTACATAAAACCATGGTTAACGTTAAAAACCTTAGTGTGGCAATGGTATCACATGTGCCGTGCCTGGAGTGAAACAGGTCAACTCTTATGCGTGCTCGTATTTCTACCAATTCACACTTATTTTGGTCAACTCAACCCGGAAAAATATTACTGAATATTTACTGGCATGCGTACGGGTTGACATCCGGTGGAGTACGCGTTGGTAGAAGTACAAGTTAATTTAGCTACACTATAGTGTCTGTAGTTTCTCATAATACTAGTAGTACTTATGTCCTGTGTGGTGATGGCTGCATTGCAGTTTACTTTATACTAAATTTTCTCACTAAAGTAGACCAGAAACAAATATCAGCACCTTTATTGAGATAATGAAACAGTCACATCATGGAGGAAGGAAGACGTCACATGTAGTTCTATTCCATTGTAAAACCTAACTTAAAGGCATTGTTCTGAAGGGATCATTTTTCTGAAGTTACATCAATCCATCATCCTGATAATAACATATAAGGGCATTCTAAGTTATGTGTGTTTTGTTAGCATGACCCATTATTATTCGTCCCTCTTTGAAAACATTTAATATTGTTTTTACATGATTCGTTTATATTTCAGATCAACGATATCCATTTGTGCTACTGCTACAAGGTGTGTTAGAGTCTGTGTAACTTTGTGATCCAATGGCCAGCATTTGAAGTTCATCCATTCATCAAAGGAGTTAACGTATTATTCAAATTATTTTATATGGACTTATCCTATCTGTGGCAGTCTTTACCCTCAAGGGAATTGTTTTTCAGGACGTCAAGACACATCTAGGTCTTTCTAGGAATTTCTTTAACATGTTAGAACAAAATAGTACTGAGGAATTCTTATTATTTTTTTGACTGGACCCAAACATCCTCGCAAATGTAATTATTAAGCAATATCTGTTGGTGATCTAGTAAAATGTATATTGCCGACAGTGAATCACTGGCAGTTGGGCCATATAAACATAGTAAACATACCCCCCACCCAATCTTCATTGCATGGGTGTGTCAGCCTGAATACCTTTTGCCAGATCACCCAATTAAAGTTCCTATTTATTTGTATGCTCGCATTGGGATAGTACTGACCATCAATCCCATAAACACAATTGGTTAAACAGACAGTATCGTCACGATCAGAACAGACTTTCTACAAACGGACATGGAATTGGTGTCCTAGTTTAAGACGAACATAGTGACTAAAAATTACTGGCTCATTTATGCAGCAGCAACGCGAATATGACCTTATCATGTGAGTATTATTTTCAGTCACTGAGTTAAACTAGAACTTGAACTCTGATTCCATGCCCTGTTGATCGTGAAGATATTGCCACCTTTAAACAATAACTTTAACATTACTATTTAGGAAAATGTATTTTCAACAGTTAATGACACATAAATACGTAATTAGCGTAACAGCTCTGTATTCGTCCAAAGGACAAACACCTAATGTCGTACAGATCGTTAATTGTCAAAAAATATTTACAAAAAGGTGACCCCACTTTGACCTTTACGTACTGTCCAAACCGGAAGTCAAAGTTTAATATTTAAAACAATCATATCTCAGCAACCACAAGAGGTAAATTAAATTTTTGCACCGTTGTACAGATCGTTAATTGTCAAAAATATTTACAAAAAGGTGTACCTATTTTGACCTTACTTCGTGTCCAAACCGGAAGTGAAAGTTTAATATTTAAAAAAATCATATCTCAACAACCACAAGAGGGAAATTCACAATTTGTGCACCATTGTACAGAGCGGGAGTCTACCGGATCCGCTGTGAGTGCGGTAAGGTGTACATCGGCGAAACGAAACGCAACCTCCCCATCAGATTGAAGGAACACCGAGCACACGGCCGCAGAGGAGATTTCGAGAAGTCCGCCATCGTCAAGCACTCGCACATCAAGGACCACCAAATCGACTGGCAGGCAGCCCAACTCATCACACCCATCGACGCATGGCACCCCAGACGCATCAGAGAGGCCATCGAGATCGTCAAACACGACACTGTGCCACAGGACATCGGTTTCTTCATCAGCGACATTTGGCGACCTATACTACAGACTGAAGGATCTTCTATATCCAAAGTCCATAACCCACCAGACTGAGGATCCCCTATATCCTAAGTCAACCACCCTCCTTCCCTGTGCTTGTTAACAACTGATTCAGTTCAGTGAGCACACACTCCTCTCCCCCAACCCCTAGGATCCTAGTCTCATAGTCTCACAGTTTCCCGCCTGCGCGCCTCAACGAACTAATCCTCCAGCATCCATTCATGGGATGATCCTCCAGCAGCCTACTTAAGCAGCAGCATTTTCCAGAGTCCGGCATTCTCCTGAGGACGATCAGAGCATACTGATCGAAACGTCGAGTTGTACCCCCAGTTCTTTTCAGAACTAATTACTACTCAATTGAGATTCCACATGGTGTCACCGCAATTAGTCTTACTTATCATCCTCACCATGCAAAGCTACAAGTTTTACCTATTGTACAGATCGTTAATTGTCAAAAAATATTTACAAAAAGGTGACCCCAATTTGACCTTACTTCCTGTCCAAACCGGAAGTCAAAGTTTAATATTTAAAAAAATCATATCTCAACAACCACAAGAGGTAAATTGACATTTTTTGCACCATTGTACAGATCGTTAATTGTCGAAAAATATTTACACAAAGGTGACCCTAATTTGACCTTACTTCCTGTCCAAACCGGAAGTCAAAATTTAATATTTATGATCGATGTATGTAAAACCATCCGGTGAACAATAAAGATTCCGTGGCCAGTTTAAACAAAAAAATCAGAAATATTTTGAAATTTCAGGGTAATTAACATATGTTGGTCTTGAAATTCCCTTGTAACCTTGTTGAGAATCTTCTAGGTGTAGTCTGAAGAGAAGTTTTATTCGATCATTATCATTCTTTTATTATACCATTGCATTTGAAATGAAGTTTGAATTTGGTGTAGGGCCTAATGTGATTAAGTTCAAATTATTGAAATGGACTTCAAACAAATCATCGTTGGTAACCACATCATATTTTACAGGGTACTCTTTAATATGAAAAACAAATAATAATACAAAGTTTCTTTAAAAAACATTCTGACGTCGTCATCACTACCCTGATAAAACTCGAACACCTATGTGTTTGTAATATAACAAACACTTAAGTCTAGTTGTATTTTGTTTTGTTTTTTCATTGTTGATATAAAAAACTTAAATGACCATTTAATGATGTTGCTGTTCTTCTTTTCTTGTTATAGTTATTAATACTATTTTGTAGGGGTTGGTCACACTGCCATTATTATTTTGGTAAGATTTGTTTCATTAAAGATGTTGTTGGGGAGAAGTGGTGTTCAAAAAACACATTAAAGCACAGAAAATGTAAAAGTAAAAGCATGTTTGAACCTAAAATAAAAATACTATATTTTTATATGTTGATGAAAAAGCAATTGTATTTTTTAGCTGTTGTCTGAACATTTTAATATTTCCATTTTTTGGTTTGGGTGTCACAGCGACACCTTGATGCCGCGCATAAGGATCATTAGGCACTTCCCTCAGATATTAGAAATTAAATAGAGATGTTGATAGGATTGTTAGAAGATGACGTATCAGAGGAAACGTTTGTGTTCGAAGCTAGTTAACAGTTAGTGCAAAAAAGACGATTTTTTTGAATCGTTAAAAGTGTCATTTCACGTAAATACTTAACATGTGTCCACGGTCAATTTTTTTTTATTGTTTATACTTAAAGGACTTGGTGAGCAAGTAACCAAAATAGACTTTTTATTTCCATATGTAGCCCGTTGCCATGGTAACAGCCTTTTTAGTTTTTGGGGCATTTTAGGCTGATTTTGGGTCTCAAAAAATATTTTTTGGCCTTTTTTTAAAAGACCACCCAGCCAAAATGCAAAATTATGTCACAAAATCAACTATATCACTACAGAGTATCATCCTTGCCCTTACTTGAAAAAAAAAAAAAATATTTTAAATATCAACCTTGTGTTATTTTTAGAACTTGCAAAAAAGCATGTTTTTAGAACTTGCAAAATTTAAATGTTTACCCTATTTTTGTCCCTGAAAAAGTCAACTTGCCAACTTGTAAATCGACAAACGATATCACTTCCCATAGAGCCAATGTGTGCCTTTCTCAAAGTAATCTCCTTTGTATTTTCAATTCTTTAATAGATTTAAAACAATCGTTCTTCTTCGGACCGTCAAAAAGTGCAAAATGCGCTTTATCAAGTTATAAAGTCAGTGGCCAACCCAAGGACGAGTAAGTGGGCGCAGGACCTGCACAATACCCTGCCCGACCCATCCCTGTTGTGTCAAATTGTGTATACATTTATAATGTCCTTTGCAATAAATGAGCTATTGTCTTCCTAATTTGAGAATGAAATTTGTGTATCATTTGAAATAGAGGCAGTAGTTGTACTCACATGGAGCACACATGCTTACGGTGGGAGACAATCTACATAATTATTGGCGCAGTTTCAAAAACTTATCACTCTGTTCCAGGACAGACTATTACCTTTTTTTAGGGGAAGTTACTTTTCTATCGTAATGAGGAATGTCCCGCAAATATGAAAAATGGAGATATGCGTACATCATAACGAGCATTTAATGGGCTTTCCAATGAAGCCAAACATAAATGTGTCCCTTTTTCCGTTCCGAAGTTATTAAACAAAGAAGTTGAGATACTGCTGCGATTGTTACAGAAACGTTTTACGAGAAAAACGGGTTTTAAAAAAAGTACGCGCTGCGAACAAAACATAATGTTTGAACTTTCGCGCTGCGTGTACTACGTGTGGGGGCGCGCTGTACATAGTAACGTGAACTTTAACGAAATAACTTACCGTGGCAAAGGTAATCTTCGGGAAAGGCTAGAATCACAAAATTTAACAGGCGTATGGACCATGTCTGGTTCATGGCCAAGTTCTGGGTCTCTGAATATTTTGATAAACAAACAAAACGATCATGCGCCCACTCGTTTACATGAAGAACGTGACCTATACTACTATACAATGCATGACCTAGTCGCTCCGATCCCATGCCCAGTACAGTGCATGCGCCGTGCACAAGTACATGTACGACTGTACGTCTGCTGCATGCAGCGTTCCGCTGTGTTTGCGGTGATTTGACTGCAAGTTTCTGACCAGGAAAATTTTGCAAAAATACCGTATTATCAAGTTTCTATTCTATTATTTATAGGGGACTTATGGTATTGTTTTATAAAAAGCCCAGCAGTGCATTTTTTTAAGTGATTAAAATTAACAGTCCAGGTTGTTTCTGTAACATTAATCGCAATTCGTATGGTGGGCTGCACATTTTTCGAGGCTTGACAAAACAAATATATTAATGAAAAACAACCATTAAATGCTCAGAAATTAAAAAACATCAAAATTAACACTGTTCAACCCATTACCGAGTGTTTTATTGTTTACCCGATAATTAATCCCTTTAGATATTTTGGAAAAATGTTTGAATTCTACTTATCCCAAAATAAGTTTGTTTAAAGTCGCTGAAAATACTTGTCTTTTTTAATGACCCCTTCCAATACCAAATCTAGATTTATCCACATTGGAATCCTCCTTCCCGAATCTATAAAGAAAACATACAATTCACTTTTTTGTCTCATTGTATAATATAAAATATGTTTATAAATTTATTTGCATACAATTTATAATCACAATTAAATAAATATGTTTGATTATATTTCAGCATTTTAAATAATAATCTTTATGTTTTGGGTTTATTTCACAAAACCTGAAGACATTTAAATTAATAAGCAATAAAATATAGGGAAGAGTTTAAGTGATTAATCACAAAAATGTTTTATAATAACTTGTTCAATTTACCAAACTAGTTGACTCCTACACCGGACCAATCTGAGAGCTGTACCAAGGAAGGGCGAAAACCCCATAAAAACCCAATTATGGGAAAAAATATGGGGAAATTCCCTAACGGCCCCATTATTTCGTGGCGACCAAGTTTCTAGCTCTAGGAACAGCTCAAGGCAAGATTTGTAGGAGTTAAAATAAAAACCTTATTATGAGTTAACAAAATACAGGTTTAAAATTCGAGGATGATGATTTTATATTATTATTTCAGGTAAATTTTTAATTCTATATTTACAAATTAATAATAACACTTTAATAAAATAAATGCACTGTTGGTACAGGGACACAACGGGGTATTTGAAATGGTGTCTGGATTTTGAGCTGTTACTAAATCATTACAAGTGCAAGGAGACATCAGGGTGTGCAGCCCAGCTCACCACCCTTATAGTCTGATTTGGTTTTATTTCAAATAATAATTATTGCATTAACCTTGAGGCCTGAAAAATATTTAATATAATTATATTAAACATAAATATTGCTTGGGATAATTATTAACTTAAAAATGTGAACTTAATCATATATGTTCATTCCTCTGTCTCTTTTGCTGTGGTGCTTCGTCGTCGTTGTCGTTGTGATTGTCTTGTTTGGGCATGGTGGGCCTAGTATAGGCCATAATAGGTGGGTCAGTTTTGTGTTCGTTCGTGCAACACAGAAGGGGATTACTTACTTTTTTCACTATATAAAGAAAATGCTATAGTAATGTCAAATTCACTTATCCCCAGATGTATTTCGTGCACATGGTCGAGAAAATGACGAAAAAATTACCGTAATTCATTGAAAAATCATGATAATACCCAATCCAAAATCTGTCCCAACTTCAAATCCAGTACGCACAATCTGTATATACTAATTTCAAGTTGGGCCGTTATTCTGAGTTAGGCCACACTCCACATGTTGTCAACAAACAAGATGGCGGCACTCCCAACGTGTGACGATGTGGGGAGTAAAAGTCAACGTTTTTCAGACTTTTTGTGTGTGATGCACATAGTACCATCAACAAAAAGTAGGTTCATTGAATTTAGCAAGGATTCGTGGAGTAAATTTGTAAGTTTTGGAACCAAATGGACAAAATTTGACTGCAGAGAAGGAGAAATTGCACGGAGTTCTGCTATCAATCTCGGTATTGATTTTCAAGATGAGCAAGAATGTTTGAATGCACAACCCTAGTACTACTACTCGGACCATGTTGGGTACCACTATGAGTGCTACAGTACAAACGTTTCTGTGACATCAGTAAGGTCCGGAGAAAGGAGGAAACAGCCCAGAAGTTGAAAGAAGTGAACAACACAGGTTAGATTTTGGTTTGTGATAATTTTTGGGAGGTGGGGTGTGAGTATTTAGGCCTTTTCAAAACAATGAAAATGGAGCGAAGGGAAACAGGTTAATGAGATCAACTTGGCCCTGCACCTACTCATATATTTCAGCAATCCTTTTTAAATTTTATGTTGAACATATCGATTCATTTTAAAGTTAGTTTGCTGCCCAGCCACGGGACGACCATAAATTGTTTTCAGTGAAATTTACCAAGTTTTAATTATATTAGGAAAGGGAAAAGCGTATGGTAGAATTATTTTTTAAAAATTTGGGGGGATCTACTTCATGAAAAAAATCCCCTGAAGCACTGCGGCAAGCGTGGAGTTGTTTCCTCCTGAATCACAAAGAAAACCTAATTTTAATATTTGTTTAAAGGTTTTGGTATGCACATAGTTAACTTGCTGTGCATACTTGACTTGGTATACAGACTTTTTGACTTGGGGGATCGGGAACAAGTTGACCCTTTCTGTTTTTCCATTACGACTCATTTTACAATTTGTCTATTTGGGTTGCTGAGTTGGGGGGGGGGCTGCGTAATTTGTGCACCCAAACGACGTAGACAGGAAATTATGTTGCACATGTTGATTAAATGTAATTAAATCACAACTACTCTTCGAACGTTAGTTAGAATGCCATTGAGAATTTTTGGTAATTTTTTTGTACAAGACCAATCTAGAAGCTAGCTCTGTTGGCTTAATAATTCATGGCTTTTGAGAATTAAAAAAAATTAACTGAAAGTGCAATCATCCATTTTTGATAATAGCAAACAAATAAATACAGTGCTGCCTATGTATGCTCTGACAGTTGGGGGGGGGAGGGGGAGGGGGGCAGAAGATGAGCAGGGTGGGGAGTCTATCGATTAAGAGCATTTTGTTTAATCTGCTACCATAACAATTTTGCACTCATGTTTAGGGCTTGGCAAGACACTTTGGATCAAATTACTATAATTATCAGGGCTAAATTGATAAACCAGTAATAGGTAATAGATTGTGGACTGATGACTTTCCACTGGTACACCTGCTGCTGGCTAGACAGCAATTTTCCATTAATTGTCCTACATCGTACATCTCACTTCTTGTGTTATCAGGTTTTTTTCTTTCTTTATGTTTTGTCCATATGTCACATGATGTGACTGTGCTGGGTTTAATTACATCTGACTTTGTCATGGGCTGAGAGTTGAAATGAGAACATTATAATAAATATTTACTTTGATAAACTATGTTTAATGTTAAAGTTGAAGTGAAATAATTCTTTGATTGATACAGTACAATTTAGAAGTGTATAAAATGAAATGTCACATTCACTGTATAATGAATGTTTTTTTATTTTTCACTTTTCTCACAAACCAGGCACCAGCATAGACAAAGACCCTGGAGAATGTTCTGGTTTGAGCAGTGTTGATGACAGCTATCAGCGTGAGCTTAGATCTTCTGAAGGAAAGAGGGCAAGACCATGGATAAGAAGACACATGTTCCCAGATGAGTGTTTGTTATGTAATGGGGCAAAATATCGCAGAGATCGTGTGTCAGGGAAAAGGTCATTGGTAAGGCTAATAAAATGTGAGCAGGTTAAAGGGGGTCAACTTCTGACAGCTGCCCGCAAAAAGGAAGACACAATTCTCCTTCAGAAAATTGATGGCCAAGACTTGGTCGCCCGAGAACTTCAGTATCATCCCGAGTGCTACAAAGCATATACAAGATTCCTTGGCAAGAAGAGCAGACCCCTCACTCCAATTCAAGCTGGATATGAGGATGCATTTTTGGAATTCGCTGATGATGTGATCCGACGGCGCCTCATTCAAAATAAGGAAATCTTGACATTGGCAAGGCTGAATAAACTGTTTGTGAGTAAAATCAGAGAAATCCATGGCATCGATGCTCCATATCGCACATGGAATTTAAAGAAGCGACTTCAGCAGACCTTTCCTCAGTTGATTTTCATAAAACCTTCAAACCGAAGAATGAGTGACATAGTTTTTACAGAAACATTGTCTGCTGAGGACCTTGTCGAAGATTTGTTGGAAGAATCAACATCAGGTGATAGCTCAATAGAAGATGACAACAGCGCCAACATCAGCAAGGATGAAGATGCACCGCCAACTCAAAGTCCCAATGCAACTTCCATCAGGGAATTGTAAATCCACTGCATTTGTGTATCACAAGGATAATTGATTCGGCGAAGTGATAATATCTAAAATCATAAAACTGTAACTTCTTGGCAGGCCACAGTGAAAATTTAATTGAAACTAACAAAGAAATAAGTAACATCTTCAGATTGGTTGTTTTTTGTTTAGCCTAACTCTTACCAAAACAATTTGCCATCCACGACATGTTTCTGACACAACTGAAAGGAAATTTGGTTACACTGTACATGTAAGTCCTTTCTAATGAAATGAAAAATATGTGCCATGAGATGCATACAGTTTTGTTTTGTATGTGCTGACATCAGATCACAATTGTATCAACTGCAAAAGCTTCACCCATGTAATTTTGCTCATTTTGCTCATTTGTCTTTTTCTGTTTGAAGGCTAGGCAAAAATGAATCTTTTATAAAAAACATTATGGGGGGGGGGGGGGGAGGGGTTGCAGGGGGTTTCACAGTAAAATTTTGTTTAGAAAAAAAGGGTAGGGGATACATATGTTTTGGTGCACCCCATCTGGTCTTGTGTTTGGGGCTTGGTTTGAAATAACAATCGTGCATACCCCTCCCCCTCCCCCAATTGTTGAGCCAAATTTGAAAGTTTACAAGCCCGGTATATATTGGATATAGGCTTGCTACTGATTAATGTGGTCATGAAAATAAAAATGAAACAGAAAAAAATACAGTAGTATTGCAGCATTTCAATTAATAAATTTTATTTTGCAAACACAAGACATACAAGTAATATTTTAACACTATGTACTGTTGTACTTTTTTTTTTTTTACAAAAAAACTGTGTGTCTGCAGGGAATGATTTTGATGAATAATTAATGCAAAAAGTTTTTCTCGGGGGAGGTTCCCTCTTTTTGAAAATCAACCATGTACAAAATCAGACATGACACATGTAATTTCTGATGCCGTGTGCCTCCCTTTTGCCCCTCTAGATCTGCCCCCTGGATAGATGGGGATGGTAGAGATGATGGGTTGGGGTGCAGGTTGGGTGGAGGAGGGTTCCCGGGAGAGGGAGTGGAATGTGCCCAAATCAAACCTCTACCGAATCAAAGCTAAAAGTTGTTGCATTCCTTTAAAAAAAAAAGGGGGGGGGGGGTTACACGTCCTTTCAGCGAATCCTTTCTCCTCCCAGTCCCTTTCTTTGCACTCCCTATCTCTGTCCCAGACCCTGCATTTCAGTATTTCAGTACAGGGGAGGGGAACATTTATACATGAGAAAGAACAGTTGGTAGATGGATATGTCTTTAAATAGCTATAAGTTTACAAAAACAAAGCGGGGTGCGGGGACACGCCCCCAACCCCAACCCCACCCCCTCCCCCGGCAAGACCACTACACAAGATAAAACTGTCCACCACCACCCTACCCCAAGGCTGCATGGGCAAACACCACATTTCATTATGCTTGAACTTTTGAAGCATATCAACATGGTACAGTGCTTAGTGCATTGCATATGCAGCCTATTACATTATTCATAAGTACAGTTTTATTAATAACTCTCAAAAAAATTAATGTGCAGTTTTCACGCTTGGGGATAAGCAGTTTTGGATTCAGATACATATTTGCAACCCATTTAGAGTAGTTTTAAGTAATCCCCAGCCGTGTTGCACGAAAAGTGAAAACTAGACACATTTTGCCTCCACGTATTATGGCCTACTAGGGCAGGTAAGATTGGCTCCCCCTCACTGCAGAATTATCTTATCTTGTCGTATAAATACCATTGTCGTTTTGCATCTAGTCCGGGTGGTGCTGTCTGCTCAGGTAAATCTGCTGGTGGATGTACGTCAGGTGTGCGAATAAGATTGAAGCGTTGTTCTCTGTCTGTCGGTAGTTTACTTCCATACACCACACCAGGTTCCTCTGATGAAAATCTGAATGCAAGACAAATCTGAATGCAAGACAAACAAAAAATCAGCATGATTGTTTCCAATGTATTTAAAACTAGGGATTATTCTTTCTACCATTTTGCAAAGTACCTAAGCATGTATGGCAGAGGAGTTGGACAAAGCTTTTTTTTCATAAAGGGAAAAGACTTAAATTTTAAACATAAACAAGAAATCTGGGTTGGTAACAAAACTGTGATTGTTTTCATTAAAATAAAATAAAATTACTAACCGGAAATGTTGCAGACTTTTGATTCCTGTCAGTGGCTTGAAGTACTCCCCCAGGAATGTTTTCCAGTTGTATGATGGGACAAAGACCTCTCGACTTTCGCTACCAACCAGTTGGGCCAGGTTCACGCCAGTTGCTGTACTGCTGTTGGTAACATGGGCTATGTCTTGTAGGGATGACACTGGGGTACGCCGGTACTTCTGCTTCAGCAAACCAGAACACCAATCTGGGCTGAATTTGGTGTGGCCAGCCACCATGAAGTTCAGTGAGATGTCCTTGTGTAGTCCATGTATCGTCCTCCATATCAAGTAGAAACTCATGTATCTACAATTACAAACCAAAAAATTAATAAAAATTACTTGTTATATTAATCATCCCCAATAATTATCACAGGAGTGATAATTGTTAATGGGTCGACTGCTATTATATCAGACATGTACATCATTAAAATTGTGAGGGGTTGTAAATACCTGTTTTTATTCTGTCCTGAGCAATTGTCACAATGCAGACTGAGACTCTCTTCGCCAAGGCAGTATGTTCCGAAGAGGTGATGCAGGTAGCTGATCACAGCATTGCTCCCCTTTGTTGATGTCATCCCCTCATCGATCAGATAGTTGACTTACTGGTGGAACAGCCTCGCAACAGACACCAAATATACCACATTTCCTTGGTGTCATGAAGTACATTGGCCCAGGTTGGAGTGGATTGGATGGATAGTGAACCTGCTGGGCGAAATCAAAGGAATAATGCATAATAACATGTTTAGAACATGGGATATTGTGGCCCAACCTCATGTTACCAGTGGCGACGACCTCCTTGGCTTCAGCTACCTGCTTCTTGTACATGGCACGCTCTTCACGAACGTATAGAAGATGGGCCTCTTGCCTCTGCAATGTCTCTGTTTTGGCATCTTCATCACAGTTGACAGTCCTATTGATGAGGTTGTTGTTCTTCTGGCACTCCCAGCAGAGGTCAGTCATTGGTCTGCAACACACGATTTGAGGGCAGAGCTGGTTCCATATTTTCTTGAATGTGCTGAGTTCAGCTGATCTGTAGCCTGCAATACAAAAATTGGTTTAGAATGTTACTACAGAATTTCTTTGTCAGTTACTTTTTAAGCAAAACCTTTTGCAAAACTTGTTTGTTTTAAATACCAGAAAACACCATACAGTGAATAAGTTTGATGAGATATCTTAATAAATTGTACCTGTAGTTTGCATAGCTGGTTTAGAGTAGCCTCTCCAAATGCCTTCATTTATGTTGGTAGATGGCAACAATCGAAGATCAGATCTCTTGTAGCCAGGAACTTTACCAGGAAGAACCAGTGCATGCTCCTCTGCGAAATTCTGGATGAACTGAAAAATCCTTGTAGTATCTTCATAAGTTAACACTCTTCTACTCTCTATTCTGCCACCAGACTTCTTTCGGCGTGGAGATAGCCCATGTTCCCTGTACCATTTCTGCACTGCACTGACTTTGTTCTTACTTACGCTAGTGGCCAAAAATAAGAAATTATAACTAAATGTTATTGTTTTCACTTTAATACAGGCAGAGAAAGAGAGAATGGAGTTGGATGGGGGTTAGGGAAAAATATGTGTTCAACCATCATCAATACAAAATTTAATAAAAAATATAAAATAATAACAATGAGTTTTGTGCCTAAATTGTACATTAAGATATAAAGAAAACTGACAAAACAGTTTCATTGACAGATAACGAATACTAGCACCTTTAAACTAATTTGATTAATGCCCATAGATTAAGTGGAAAATATTGTCAAAGTGTATGAACAAAAATATAATTTAGTTTTTGTATAACTCATAAATATAACATGGTTACTCACGCATGGAGATATCTAAAGGTTGAGGCACAAACTCTCTTGGTTCTAATTGTGTAAGAAGTTCTTGTTCTTGTACGCACTTTCTGCTCTATTCTAAACTGGTGAATACAAGGACCTCCGTTGAAAGACACACATTCACAGATGAAGTCACGGGCTCTCTGAAGTTCGACATCGGGATCTTCGGCGATCGCTTCCCCCAGTAGGTGCTGGACACGGTGTAGGTTGTCGGCTGAAACGGGTGGCTGGTCGTCGTCATCTGTATCATCTTGATCTGAAAGAAAAACATCGTCTTCTCCATTTCCTTCAGCTCCAGGAATCACTGAGACACCTGGAGCTTCGTCATCGTCCGTACTGTCAGTGTCAGAGTCATCAAAGTCGTCCAGGAAATACTCCTCAACTAACTGTGTCAAAGCAGCTTCGTCCGAGCGAGAGAGGCGAATGTTGGCATCTCGCACGGAGTTCAGCGCTCTCTCCATGTCTTTGTTTCGCTTATCAGCCATACTTAATCGATCTTTTAGCAGCAAATGGTAACACTGAAACTCGGAAAAAACATTTAAATACAACAACTATAAATAGATAACAATAACTTTTAATTACAAACGTGAAAAATCGCTTTTTCTTTGCTAAGTATCGGCTGACAACGTACGCAAAATCACGAAAGCACACAATCAGGCCGGCAGGCTGCGCTTAAAACCGCCCAGTTTGGCGCTTGTATACCGATTGGTAGATGCACTTGAATCT
Source organism: Zoroaster sp. YZ-2022 (assembly GCA_029582265.1). Classification (NCBI taxonomy): domain Eukaryota; kingdom Metazoa; phylum Echinodermata; class Asteroidea; order Forcipulatida; family Zoroasteridae; genus Zoroaster; species Zoroaster sp. YZ-2022. The sequence continues at coordinate 102,712,321 of CM055816.1, read as the reverse complement.
GTTATTTCCCGTTTTATGGCAAAACTATAATACCAGTTTTTCATATAATAATCAATATGGCCTCCCATTAAATTTCTCCAAAGAAACTTTGGAAATTTAATGCCGTTTTGTTAAATTGTTACATTTCTAATGCTTCCTCAACATAAATAATAATAATAATAATAATAATGTATAGATTTATATAGCGCACGTATCCACCAACTAAGTGGCGCTCAAGGCGCATTATATTATTATCCCTGCTCATAAGGCTCATAAATCATTCCTGAAACCATCCCTGAAACCATCTCAGCTCCCTGGGGAGTATACAGCTCAATTGCTGCCATTTCTAGCGCATAGAGAGCAAACCATCTCTGCCTTCACAGGTACCCATTTAACCCCTGGGTGGAGAGAAGCAATTATGGTTAAGTGTCTTGCTCAAGGACACAGGTGTCACGGCCGGGGCTCGAACCCATACTCTGCTGCTGGCAACACCAGAACTTGAGTTCAGTGCGCTAGACCACTCGGCCACGACAATCCACTTTTCGTGCATTATACAACACACGGGACCTACGGCTTTACGTCCCATCCGAAGGACGAAGCAATTATGGTTAAGTACCTTGCTCAAGGATACAAGTGTCACGACCGGGGCTCGAACCCACACCCTGCTGCTGGCAACACCAGAACTTGAGTTCGGTGCGCTAGACCGCTCGGCCACGACACTCCATAAAAAGGAATGAACGTCCCTGCTCAATGATTTTATAAGCAACTTTATGTTTACCGCCGTAAAATTTGACTATAAAAAGAAACTGTAAGAGGACCGCCATATTCAGTTGCGGTCATTTTTAATTATCATAATGCACATATGAGATGACTAGGGATATTTTTATTAGTTAACATTTATTAGTTAACAAAAGTGGTTCTAATTTATTTTTACCATAGCAACCAATTTGTGACAAAATTTTCATCTCAATGGTTTTACCCTATACATATACATTTGGGAGATGCCACCAAGTTTCATCGCAATCGGCCCTGATGGCATTAAACATGTTTAGGGAAAAGGTTGGGAGGCGCACATTGTGTTCCCCCTCGTCCCGATATGGATAAATAGAACCATTTCAGTGAATTCCCTCCTCCTATATTAATCAATCATAACCTTGTCCCCCGGTGATTCTGTGCCCCCCCATACGGCAAATTGTGCAGAAATTTCGTCTGATAACGCCCTCTTTTGACTCAATTTCATTCAGCCCGTGTTATTTACTATACAGAATCACCGGGGGACAAATTTTCCTATGACACCGTCGAGGTGACCAATGATTTAAGTTCAGCTCACGTGGTTATACTGACGGTTACCGTTGCTGGGCATTTAGTTGCATAACTCTTATGAGCTCTTATTCAGTTTTGAGGCAAATAAACGGCAATAATCAGAATTTAATATTTCAAGTGTCACATTCCTCCATTTTTTCCAAGCCCACCGAAATGTGAGGCACATACAAGATGGGACCTAAGGAACACCACGTCCCCATCCCTTCGGAATTTTTTCTCAAGGAACTAGATGAGCCTTATGCAAAATTTCAGCTACAATAAACTAGTACCAACCATTACTAGTAATAAATCTGCAATATTACTAATTTATTGATCAAATAAATCAATTATTGATCGGCCAGATATGAAACGGCATTCAAAGTCATTTATTATTTCAAAATTCAAAAACATGTTTCAAAATCTACAGATTTTGTACAACAACTCAGCCTTAGCAGTGTCACTGGTTTATGTTCATGTGATGCTAATGAAGGATTGTCTGCAGGTTCATTATAATGTTTACAGATTAATGATCGAATCACAAATAAGCACGACTTAAAATTAAACTTATTGGTAATCAATTTGATGTTAAAAACGCAGGCTCGTCGCTATTTACAATAGCGCTCTCTGCCGCGTGAAAGGCGACTTTTACAACATGTTAGAGATGGCAGTTGCAAAAGGTGGCTTTACATGGCACACATTTTTCAGTCGCGCATTGAAGAGCCTTGTCTTTAGGGGACTTATGCTTGCGTTGAGTAAAATGCAAACACCATTTTACCCGACAAATATTTCCGAACATCACACTGTATTATTTCATCATAGGAAACATGGCATAAACACCAATAGCGGATGCATCAAATGTAAAAATGGACAAATCTTATTTGAAAAAGAGGAGGTGACAAAGAGATGGACAGAATACATCAGTGAGCTTTATAAAGACGACAAAAGAGCAAAACCAGAACAAATAACAGACCTCGATGGTCCAAGCATTCTAATAACAGAAGTAAGTGAGGCTATGCGACAACTTAAAATAGGGAAAGCCCCAGGAATAGATGGGATAACGGGAGAGCATTTGAAGGCGCTTGATGAGATGGGGATGCGGATGATAACAGACATGTGCAATGACATCTATGACTCTGGTTGCATTCCCACAGACCTAAGGCACTCCCTCTTTATAAAAATCCCTAAAAAAACAAAAGCAATGGAGTGCACAGATCATCGGACAATATGTCTTATGAGTAATGTCATAAAGATAGTTCTAAAAATCATAATGGAGAGAAACAAAATTGTAATTGAGAGGGAGATTGGAGAAACTCAATCTGGATTCAGAGCTGGAATAGGGACAAGGGAAGGTATATTTAATCTCAGAGTAATTATGGATAAATATCTGGAAGTAAACAAGAACATATGTTTCATAGACTATGAGAAGGCGTTTGATCGAGTTTTTCACCATAAGCTGATGGAGATTCTTGATAAAATTAAAATGGATGGAAAAGACAGGAGAATAATTCAGAATTTATACTGGGAACAGTTAGCAACAATAAGGCTTGAAGAAGGACAATCCGAAGAGTTCAAAATAGAACATGGAGTCAGACAAGGATGCGTTCTTTCACCCAAATTATTTTACATATATACAGAGGCAATTTTCAAGGAAATCAATGATCTTCAGGGCATCAATATCGGAGGAAAAAATCTAAATAATCTGAGATATGCCGATGACACGGTATTGATAGCAGAATCACAAGAACAGTTACAGATCATTGTAAGTGAAGTGAGCAGGAGAAGTAAAGATCTCGGGTTGAGGATGAATATCAAGAAGACAAAATCAATGCTATACTGCAAATCTTGTTGGTCAAAATTTGCCCAACATTTTTGCCCAATGTTGGTTCAAATATCAACTGTCTAACTTATTGGGCATAGCTTAACCAACAGTAGTTGAGCAATAACTGTTATCCAATAATTGGGTGAACGCTTTGACAAAACAAGTTGGTCAAATCATTTTACCCAACGTTTGGGTGATGACAATTGACTAAGAGTTGGGCAAGTTTGTTTACCAAAATGTTGGTTAAAATTTTACCCAATAATTTAGACAGTTGATATTTGAACCAACGTTGGGCAAAGGTGTTGGGCAAAGGTTGTTACCCAACAAAAGTAGCAATTGATTATCTGTTGGTTACTCCTTTAATCCAATTGTTGGGCATAATATGACCAACAATTTGTTAATAATAATTAAACAGCTGCAAACAACATCTTGGAGTTTGTAAATTCAATTTATTCAGCATAAATTCAACATCTAACGAATACAATACAATACAACAATCCAAAGTTTTAAATTCACAACTCATATTAGCAAGTTTTATACCCTTTAATAAATTAAAAAATTTAATTGATTTGTAGACCTACAATTATGGCCTTTCGCCGAGACAAACAATTTGATATGTTTTTACAAGATTTAAGAGGAGATTGAAATTGTTTACCCCTGTTCAACCCGAAAATACTATTTTTTTTACCATTTTGGCTTTTTTTACTCTAAAATCTGTACATCTGTATTTTTAATCTAAAACTGTACATCAGACATAACAAAAACTATATTGTGAATCCCTTTGCGAAGACAAACAATTTGATATGCTTTTCAATTGTCTTAATGTTTGACCTTTGTATGACCTTTGACCCAATTTGTTTATAATTTTACGCATAAGGGATCATAATCAGCATTGACTAAAATCACTTCTCATACTTCTGTGGCCCACTGTGTAGACCCCAATCATTTTAAGGCTTTATGAGGAGCTGGCCCCGCAAGTACAAGTAGCCAAGTGTGTTATTTATGTAAAGTAGACACCAATAAATAAGAATAATATCTGAGGATTACCAAAAATGCACTTTTGACCTTTCAGCCTTTTCTCAACATTAAATAATAGAACCAGTGATCATATATTGCACAATATATTAACACATTGAAATTCAATATTATATTGCATAATAAAATAACACATTGGAATTCAATCTGGCTCTTGCTGGAGCAACATTTTGAGTTCAGCATAAAGACAGCACACAGCCTGCAGATGGTATTCCCCATGAGTGCATAGGTTACATTTCTATAAATAAATTTGTGCATTGATTGTCTTTAGTTTAACCCTTCTTCATAATTTAAGGCATTGACACAAAATAATAATGTTGACTTTCCAAATTACTTGTACCTTTTGATGTAACTTGTCACGAATGCTGTAAAAACAAGTAATCATACCACTACTTGGAATCCTCATCCACCATGAACAAATCTTACTTCATTCTCCTCGCATTCTACATGCTTTGCAGCTTGGCTGGGAAATTTAAACAGCTGCAAAAGTTCAAACAATGTCAAGTTTTTTGTGCATATATTCTGATGTATTGCTATCATTCTTTCAAGTGTACATCTTTATACTTTGTTTTTTAAATTTTCAAATACTTTCAAGAGAACTTTCAAAGGAAGACTTTAAAATGCTTTTTGAAATAATTAAAATTTCTTAAAGAACTTTTAAGGTGATTATGTACGAACCATTATTCTTCTCATGTAATTCTCAAGCTATACAGCTTGTCTAGGAAATATCAACAGCTGCACATACAAATACATAAAAATACATGTTAGGGTCATTCCATGCCATGGTTTTTGTCACGTTACACATTTTTTTAAAACATTTTTTCGCTGACACCCCCTCATATTTAAAAAACGATGGTGCGCTAGAACAACAAAAAAGTAGAAACCTGAAATTTTCAGAATTTGATTTTCTCATAAGTATCTTTCAGTACACCAAAAGAGCAAAAAATCTAAGATTTGACAGTGAACTCCATTTGTTGAGTTGGCATGGAATGACCCTGTTGCAAAAGTTCAAACAATGTTGACATTTTTAAACATGTAAATACATCTTTTTACCTTTTTTTTCAAGTACTTTTAAGGAACTTTCAAGGTCTTTAAAATGCCTTGTGATTTTTAATTAACATAACTTTTAAGGTGAGTCTGTAGGAACCATGAACAAATTTCAGTCACTTTATTCTTCACATGCTTCTTCAAGTTTTGCAGCTTGGCTGTGGGTATATGCTCTGTATGCTCTGATGCTTGGATGCAAGATGTGTGGCTTTGGACCAGGTTGACGACATCACACATGCTATAATATTACACATAAATAATAATTACCAAAATTAAATTGTCATGTATCACTTTAGTATAGCTCCAATGCATCCCTCCTTTGTAGAATAACAAAATCCCTGTCCAACAAAATGGAAGAGTCCATATTTGATGCGCATGTCAGGTGGGCATCTTCTATTTTTTTTTACAGGTGAAACTATTTAAAGCCCATATGAGGGGTAAGAGAATAATAAATGTGACCGCTCCAGATGAGGAATGTCCCCCAAGGGAGTTTACATGTACCTGTAATTTGATACCGAAGCTCAAACATAATGAAAAAACCTTAGAAAAAACGATTTTTGGATTTCAGGATTTTTAGGTTGCCTAAATCTTTCTTGCTGTTGTCTTTCCTTTATGTCAAAAGATTAAAAAAGTTTAAAATAAAGACAATTTCTGAAGCGTGTTTGTGTCCTATTTACCGCAGAATGTTTGTCAACAACTCACAAAAGACCGGTAAACATGCCCTTTTTTAACCGCCATCGCTGCCCAAAATGCATTGCCGTATCGCGGCGCATACACACACCAATAGAAAGGTCATGACCTCCCCTGTCTATTTATTATAGCACAGGCTTGCATGCAGAGCCTGTAACTAAAGACAACTAACTACACCTCTTTTTTACTCCACTATGCCTTCGTTTTGAAGTTATTTGATAAAATATATACCTTTTTGCATTATCGCAAGCGATGGCAAAGATTGCAGCGGATTATAATCTACATGGAATCCGTTGCAGATAGCTAACGATTTTACGGACCGATGTTCAGCACAAGTTTCAATGAGTGCGAACGGTGGGTGTGTACATGTACATGAATCATGTACAGTGCCTACTTATTCTTTTGTACTGAAAACGAAACGGTGTGTCACTTAAACACATGGCTCAGTAGCATCTATGGGTATTATATATTGGTTTTGTTGTTAATATCTTACCTGAGAAAGTTTCAATGAGGCATTCCATGCCCCAATCTCGAAGGAGATCTGCGACCTGCTGCTGACCTTGATCGTCCGCCATGGTGTGTGGTGTACGGTGATAGTGCAGAATGTGTTTCGCGCGCGCGCGTTTACGTTAACGGGAGTGAACGCGAATCCCGGGAACTTTGCCCAACACACCCTGCTGCAGTGTGTGCCCAACACCATTGGTTAATAAAAATCCCTTTAAAAAGTGAGGTCGCGTGATAATTTTGACCAACTTATCGGCAACTCTTTGCACAACCACTTGATATAAACATTGGACCATCCAGTCAACCAACAATTTGGTCAAGTCTGCCCAAACGTGTTGGGCAATGATTTCGTTTAACCAACTGCCAATATTTTTAACCAACAAGTTAGTAATGCGTTTAACCAACACAATTTGTGACCAACAAATTTGCAGTGTAATTAGCAAAAATAGTGAACAAGAGGAATGTTTGAAGATCAGTGTGAATGGAGAAGAGGTCGAACAGGTGAAGAAATTTATATATGGGTCTTTCTTCCCTAAACTCAGTTTACAGACAATAACACAACACACTAGACACTTATGCGGTCTCAGCCAGTATATTATTGCGGCAACCAGGAGCATACATATAATTATAAATAGCACAAATAACTCTATAAAGCCCCTATATCCACTCAAGATCACAACTGATCATCAAACCTATAAATTAGACGCGTTACTCGCCCGCTACGCAACTCACCCTAGGCCAAAGGTTGAGGATGAGACGTAAGTCTGATCGAGGCAATATAACTCATGGCAGACACCACTATTCTAATTTATAGCCCACCCCTAATTATTCTTTTAAAATACACAATAATTCTACTCGGGTGGGACTCGAACCTACGATCCCTGCATTCCACAGCAGGTGTCTTATCTACTATACCACCGTGGTATCCTTCTTTACCAATTCAAAACCTTCACCAGCTCAACAGCTGTACATAAGTCACAAACGATCTGGGAAACTGAAGAAAAAAACATTAGGGATCAACATCCCAATTTAACTGGACTTCAACTGTATTGTACTCAGTATTGACCGTTAATCTTGACCTTAAATCATCAACTTTTCTTGTACTCAATCCTGATCTCAAAACTCGAGCTTTATTCTTGATCTAACATTTAAATCTTCATCTCAATCTTACGCTTATTCTAGACTAAATATAGAGAGCCTTAAAGCCCTAAAGCTTTGGACACTGATAGTAAGTTGTCTTTACTATCCTTAATATAGCTATCTTTGGCTATATCAGTTACTGCCTTCAGCTCTCTCCAGGCTGAACTTTTCTGGGATTCACTACTATCCCATAACCCATGTGCCACTGTATTAGCAATATTTACTATATACCCAGCGAACCCCGTACTGCTGGCATCTGAAAAAATAATCCTTGAGCACTCCGCTCTCGGTCCAATCTGTGCCTTATTCAAGTTCTGTACGTTTGCTCGCCAAGACAAAAATTCATCCATATGTTCTTTTGAAAGCTCTAAAGGATAGTCCCAAGGGACCCTGGACTCAATGCAAATCTCTCTTCTGAAACCGTCGCCCAGCCATAAGGCCTTTTCACACTATGTACCTCTTACACGTGTAGAAGTGTACACGGTTCCACTCCGTGTTGACTCTGAAGAATTTCAACACGGTTCAATTCCGGTATGATTTCACACTATCCGTTTTGGGGTTACACGTGTAACTATCCGACACGTGTAATTGCTCGATCATTTCACACTACGCTCGAGTTTACACTGGTCACAGCAGAAAGTCCCACACTGCATTGCGACACTGCGTTGCGAGCAAAGGACATTAGTTTGTTCGTTATTTCATAACTACAATAATGCACACGGATCGAAAATCAACCCAGTGACTTTTCACACTACGCTTTCGCGGCGCTTTCAACACGTGTCGGCGGTCTCAACACGGATCGAAAGCTCTCAACCCACCTCATGAGCAGGGTTAGTTTCGACACGGATCGAGCATCTTACACGGATCGGCGCCGTGTTACATTTTACAGTGTGAAAAGGTCAGTCAAGATTACACGTGTCGGACCCGTGTCCAACCCGGAGATTTTCTGTAGTGTGAAAAGGCCTTACAGACGCTAGTATCAGCTAGCCGGATCAACTTCTGTCTCTCGTTCCCCAACAACGACCCTTCCTCTGCGAGTTCCAAGGCAGAGTTAACCAGATCCTTTATCTCTCTGAAACGTATGGCAAAAATTATAAAAACAATTAAAATGTATACCTTATACGTGAAAGAGCTTGATCTTCAAAACTTAAATAAAAGAAACTAGACGATTGCCTGACTGGCGCTGAATGACTGGCCACAGCCCTTTCACCTCCTACAACGTGTTACGCAATGCGTAACAATACTAACATACTCGCTATAGAAAACCACGCAGCGTGAAGAAAATAAATATTCTCTAATTCGCTCACGGTCCTCAACCGAAAATATTTTTATTTCTATAAATACAGGGTCCAATTGGAATATCGAAATGTTCAGACTTTCAAGGGTATTTTTATTAAACTGCACAGCCCCATAGTTGTTTTGTTGTTTTGTGATTATTTCCCATGGTCAGTAAATATAAATTAAAACATGCCCCAACGATTTCTTCTCATGGTTATTTTTTTAAGCTAACAATAAGAGGTTATAAACCTGTTGTTTTCTGAAGAAAAGTGGGACATTTTTTGTTAAGCATAAGTCTGCATTATTTTGAAATGACTGGTGTGTAAAATATTATTATTTTCGAATAAATAACTTGAGGAATATGTTTCATCAATAAATAAATGTGTTGAAGCAAGTTTGGTATTGACCATTTTCCCCCAACCCACCGGCAATATGGGTATCACACCGTAACTTTTCGTGTCCCAGGTTGTTACGTGAGAAACCATTATAGCGATTTGGCAATTTACCGTAGATATAAATAATGTTTGTAAACTTCGTGCACGCATTATACCACGCGATTCCCGTGTTTTGCCAATTCAGAAGATAGGCACTATCGACGAAATAAATTTAAAAAAAATTAGGGTCTTCATTCATGGTCAGGCATCGCTATTTATGGTTTCGTGTCCCACGGATTTGTTACGGTGTGAAAACTGAAGTCGTTGTGACCAGCAGACGTGAAGAAAATTTTCGCGCGAAACACTGTCCTCAAAGTCCCCGGATGTGTGTCGGCCGATTTATGCCATCAGCGGTTGCCATTTTATGTGATACCGCTTGCGGGGAGAACGAACGCTGTCGTTCAGGGATCTTTACGGTGTTTTTTCATGTTACGAGGTAAGTATTATTTCCATGACCTATCTTAGTAGAAATAAGGGTGTCACTATTTTCTTGCTGTGTATAAATGAAACAAAAGCCAAAACTAAATGATACTAAAAATTACGATGAATTTCCCCATATTCAGTTGCCCAAACTTAAGATTTTAACCGCGGTAAATGTACATGTGACGCGAACATTTCTCGTGTCCCGGTTACGGTGTTAAGAACTTCAGTAAATTGAATGCAGTAAAATTAAAGAAATTCGAAACAAAAACCCTTTTTTATCAGCAAATCATACTTCTCTGTAATCATACTGTTGTAAAACTGTCCAAAGGCTTGGAGGACTTCATAATGTTATTCTTCTGTCCGTGCGAAACCATCATATCCGACCAAACAATTCACACCGTAACCGAGACGCCAGCCAATCTTGTGTCCTCGTTACGTGTGATCCAATCACACAACGATCTCCCGATATTTTTGGTTCATTAATGACAAAAGTAACCTTGAAGTAACAGCGTTTTTCAAGAGTTAACCAATAATAATGGGTTTATAATGCTCATTGACTTTTAAGGGGTTGAAATTTCTGTATATTTCGATGTTTTCTGTAGAGGTCTTACAACATCGTAACTGGGACACGAAATGTGGTTGGGTCTGGTTCTTACGATGCTGCTACGTTATCTGGGTGAGGCGCACAGTCCACAGCGCACCAGACTATTTATATGCCCGCGTGACTGCCTGTCTGGATGCCGTCGCGATGTGTTCTTTTTTTCTTCTTTTTTACCACCCCCCCCCCTCTCTCTCTCTCTCTCTCTCTCTCTCTCTCTCTCTCTCTCTCTCTCTCTCTCTCTCTCTCTCTCTCTCTCTCTCTCTCTCTCTCTCTCTCTCTCTCTCTCTCTCTCTCTCTCTCTCTCTCTCTCTCTCTCTCTCTCTCTCTCTCTCTCTCTCTCTATCTCTCTATCTCTCTCTCTCTCTCTCTCTCTCTCTCTCTCTCTCTCTCTCTCTCTCTCTCTCTCTCTCTCTCTCTCTCTCTCTCTCTCTCTCTCTCTCGGTGGTAAGACGTGTGTTTTTTGGAGCTCCGGTAAAATCGCTTTTATTGGCCGTTTATACTTACAAGTTTACTATTTTTTGTATATCATTGTATTTATTATTATCTATAGAATTATATTATTCATTGTCCTTCTCTGTCAGATTATCGGTATTTTGTATGGTTTTGGGAGTTTTTGGTTTGGTTTTCGGGTTGGTTTTGGTACTGTGGACGGCCATCATGGCCAACCAAGCAGAACCATTACAAAAGGGCGGTCAAGCGGAACAGCTAACACCAACAAAGACCCTATTGTTCCTGGTGGTAGCTTTCCTGGGCCCGTCTCCAGGAACAATGGGAGGTTGTCTTCTACGCACAGGACAACGTTTCTGTGCGTACTTACATTGACCATTTCTCAAAATCTATTTCTCCCGCACATATAACCGACGCATCACGTATTAGAAATGGCCGCATTGCGCTCTACATGTCCTCGGGAACGGCAGCCTTCGAAGTCGTAGAAAATGGCTTGGAATACGACGGCTCCTTTCTCGAGGTCATGCCCTTGTCCGCCCCACCACTCGCATGACTTTATCAAATGTTTTCCCAGAAATACCAAACATGGTGTTAATTAGCAATCTCTCAACTTTTGTAAGGTGGTTTCACAAATTCGCTCTGTTCCCCTGGGTTTTCAACAAAAACAACTAGCTCATATCCGGTCCTTCAGGAGACAGGTTAGCGTGTTATTGGACGACACCCGCCCCAAAG